>JAGYYJ010000889.1:0-79658 GCA_019671005.1 Hibiscus mutabilis | reverse complement strand
AAGTTCAGGATCTTGAAAATGTTTTCGAGCCCTTGTTCTACTACTGGAAACGAAAAAGACTACCCAAAGAATCTTTTGGCGACTTCACAACCCGCATGGTAGTATTATTTTTCTCTTTGCTCATTAATCTTTATCCGCATTCCTTTAAAACTTCCTCTACAATCAATTGAAATTCATGGCCTAGCAAACTGATGACCATGGATGATCTCCCTCAGGGATTTGAAAAACTTCATGAGCTGGTGGACAAATGGGAAGGTCCAGTGCAATCACCAGCAAGGTATAACCTAAAGCCTTTTGCCGATAAAGAGACATTTGAAGCCATGGAAGAGCTTGCAAAGCTGCAGAACAAGACTGCTCATCAGCTAGCAATGGAAGTCATTCGGAATTTTGTTGCTGCCCACCAAAATGGTAAAAGCGAATGAGTCAGTTTACGATATTGCTGTTGGCAGCATTGTCAATAAATGAAGCTATCAGGTGTCTCTTGCGGGCTTGTTACATTTCGGTAAATCTTTCTGGCAACAGATGAAATTCGGGTTTTGGAGGTCGTTTTGGATTCTAGTTTCGGCATCGTTTTTGCTTTTTATAGGATCTGAGTTCTCTCTATAGATTATTGTGATGAACTATTATTGTGTCCTATATTGTTGTTGAGGATTGTGGACTTTGGTTTTAGAACATAATTCCTGTAGCTTAGGAATGAGCATCAAAAGCTAATGAATAAAGCTTTCATGACAATTAACAATGGCAAATTCTAGATTTAATTTGAAATCCATTTTCAAACATCTTAGACAAACGTCAAAAAAGTACAATCTTTTAGACAATTCCAAGTGAAGTCCCCTGGTTTTCTGAATCAAACATGGATATGGTGCATGCCTTGACTGTCTGTGACCGTGATGTAGTAAATTAAGGCATAATTAATGCAAATCAAAATGCATGTGTCTGTATTTTTTAACCAACAAAGCATCTCTCGTGGTTTGGTCCACTTTGAAAATGATAAAAATGAAGTCTTCCAAACAAAAGCCAATCGAGATTCGAGATGGAGAGAGTTCAGACAGCAGCCCAAACACTTGGTTGTCAGTAATTGTTGGAAACATTAATGATTGTATTTTTTTAATCATTAAACAAATATTTGAAAGGTTATAACTTATAACCAAGGGATACCTTCAACGGCACGGACCTTCATTTTCTTTATTTATAGAATCCATACCTTTATGGAGAGAGTTCAGACAGCAGCCCAAACCCTTGAAAATAGGGTGAGCAAAACTCGACTCGAAAAAATTAAATAACTCGATTTGAGGTGAAAATATTCGACTCGTTTTGACTCGACTTAAAATTCATAAACTTGACTCAACTCGAAAAAATTTAAATAAAGTTTGAGTTGTAAAATAGAAATTATAACTCGAAATTTTTAGTAATTAATAGATTTATTTTTAAGTTTGAGACGAGTCCTTCAATTTTTTATTATATATATACCGATATATAAAAATATAAAGAAATATTACTAACATATAAAAAAATATGAAGAAATATATATATGCATATCTTATATGATTAGCGAAAGTAATTTAAATTGGAATCAAACCGTACTATAACATGATAAATAATTACAATTAAATTTTTATAGGAACTCGAAAACTCGATTCGAATTTCTTAAACTTGACTCGAATCGAAAAAATTTCAAATAAAGTTTTAGTTGTAAAATATGACGCGTCAACTCGAATAAGTCGAAATTTTTTGACTCAACTCGATCGAACGCTCAACCTTACTTGAAAATGACAAAAAAGAAGGTTGGTACTTGTTTTGTTAAAGCTTGAGCTGTGTTCAAAAAATCCCAACTGAACTCTCACTGTTATCACTCAACAAAGGGCTAATCTTTTGTTTTCAAAACCAAGAAAAATTGACCATTTTAGAGTAATAGACAGGATTTGGGTGTTTGCATGGAGAGGTTATCAATGGGAGCAACTACAACAAGAAGGGCTAAATGGTAACACCCACCACCACGACCAGCCCCAAAGATCCTTCATTTGCCACCACACAGGCCTACAAGGAAAAGCACCAAAGCCAAAGGCAAGTCCTTCAAAGCTACCAACTTTACATAATGAGACAAAAGTGATGTTGGTGAGCTTGTTTGATCAAGAAAGGTCTTTCACAGGAGGGGTTGATCCGATGGTGCTGGTGAGTAAGTATTGAAGAAGAGACGAGAAGAGAGAAGGTGGTGGAGGAGGAGAACAGAGAAAACAGTAGTGTATCTTTAGTTGAAGAAGAGAAATGGAGACTCCAGGCTGAGATTTTGAGAGCAGAGTGCAATTTATTGAGGATGGAAAGAGATATTGCTGTCAAGAAAATGGAGAGAAGAAGGGTGGAAATGGAGAGGACCCTGAAATCTGCTGTCCAAACTTTGGTTTCTGTTAGTTTCTCTTTTCTCTCTTTTTGATTATTTTCTATTTGGTTCTTGAGAGAATATTAATTAATTTATGACTGTAGTTATCTTCAAAACTTGTTTAGTACAAATTCTGATTTCTGAGTTCTGCTAGATTTTGCCTGATAAGGTTCCAAATATTTGATCTTTTACGTAGTTCTTTAAGATTTCCATCTTCGAATATTTATTTATTTCACCAACTATTTGAAAGAATGTCTCTGTTGATATTCATTCCATTTAATGACCTTGAGTTGGCAATTGGTATGCAGGGAAGAAACAACATTTGTGAAGGAAAGAATGTGAGGTTGGTATTGGAGGGGCAGATCGATGAGTTGTTGGAAAAGCTCGAAAAACTGCGAAAGAGGTCAAGAGTTAAAGACTTGGAGGTTAAAAAATGTAGTAACTTTGATGAACAAGTATGTTTTCTCCAAAGGGGGTTAGAGGGGTTTGGAGGATTCTCTGATGAAGAAATACGTGTGAAGGAGATTCGAGAGATGGCGGAAGCAAGCTTATCGATTAGAACGAGTAGTGAAGGAGTTGGGAGCTTTGTTTCGAATGGAAACAACAATGTAAGTGTATAACACCTTTGTTGTCATGTTAATTATACTAGTCTTTGCTGCTTACTGATGAGTCTTCATTTTGCATTAATCCCCCATGTCCGATATTTGTGTCCTATACATGTTCATGCAGTGATATGAAGATATGATCTTTGATATATATAATATGAAAAATACTTACAAAAATTTAAGCAAATTTGCAGGTGGAAGTTTTGAGAAGAAAGATGGAGAGATTGTCAAAAGGGGCTCTGTTAGAGAGAATGGAGGAGGAATACGGTTCAATGTTCGCCGCAACTAACAATTCAGCCACCAGTTCTGCTTCCAGTTCAAAGAGGATTGATTATTCGGATTTGTCGCTGTCATCAGCACAACAATCATACATTGTAAGTTCCATGAATCCTCGGCTTCTAGCTCTTTATCATATCATTACCTCAAAAACTGGTTATAAATAGCGACGGTAGTACGAGAGAATCCCCAGTGGCTGGAGGTGTGTGGTTCAGACTTCAGACATGGATTTCCGTAAGTCTAGCTTGTTAATTTCTATTGTTCGAGACTTCCGAGTCTACTAGTCCTGCATTCGGCTTTTCACGTGAAAGGCATTTTATTGGTATAGTGATGAATAAGTTAAATCAGGTGACATGGTATCATGTCAGATAACTTAAGCCAAAGAACATTAGTTTCGAATTGCAGAATGCGCTTCGGTCGCATAATTTTTGCTGAAGTATTTGTATGCGGAATTGATCATTCTATATCGATGCTCCATGTTTATTTGCACATTTCTATATCTATTTAGTTCAGAACAGATGAAAATCCAGATTCTCAATTGATTGCCAGACACTTCTTTCTGTAGGAGAAAATGCCCCTTGAAGCAAGAGTGTGTTCAGGACATTGCAAGGCTATAGTACAGAGAATTGTCAAGCAAATTCGAGCCGAGACAGAACACTGGTCCCAGATGCAAGAGATTCTGGGGCAGGTAATGGATGAGATGGAAGAATTGCAGAAATGTCGAGATTTTTGGGAAGATCGAGCACTTGATTCGGACTATCGGATTCAATCCTTGCAATGTGCTGTAAGATGTTCACGGTACTCAACTATATTTTGTCGTACACAAAACACTAATGAATTGAATATGTTTGTTGCTTTCATTAGGCGAAAGAATGGAAACAGAAAGCTATCTCGTACGAAGCAAAGGCTAATGCTCTACATTCAGGAATATCCGTCTTCACGAAGAGATCGAGAGACTGCAAAACAAAAGAGATAGAAAAACAGCGAGGGCCGGAAACGCTTCACCAATTAACCAAGATGTACAAAATGAAACAGAGAAACGGGTACTCGTGTGTCGCGTAAAGGAAAACCGTTGCGCGAATGATGATGGCTGCAAGGCTCAAACATGCACTGCTGCTGGACTTCTTCCCCAACGGTCTCCCCTTAGAGAAATGGGTAACATGTCGGCATTGATGAAGCAACATGGTGAAAGAATCTTGCCATTGTTTCGTCTTCCGAATGATCCGGAAATGAAACATTCATTCTAGACAAACCGGTCACAATCAGTAGGGCCATCGGAATGGTCGACTCGAAACCTTATGAACACATAAAATGTAGCATGAGCAGTGAATCAGTGGGGTGATTTTAGTGCTTCTTTCCTTCAGGCTTCATCTCAACTGGAGTCTATAGAAGATGGATTATACTGTTGTAAATCTAAGTGTAACAAAAGCTGACCTTCTTTTATATGAAAAATAGATAAACATATTACCAAGTAGATTGGTTCAAGTAGTAAGAAGCTTCCTTTCGCTTATGCAATTCTCAAGTTCGAGACCTTTTGTATGCAGAAAATCTCTGCTAGGAGATTCACCTACCAAAGTTAAACCTGCGACACAGGTTGATTCGAATTAGTCAGGGCAAAGTTTTGGAAATCAAACTATTAATAAAAAAATAAAACTATTAGGGTTGGAAAAGTGTGTTATAAATATTTAAGACAAAGTATGCATTTAGTCACTCAACTTTTATTCTGTTTCTGTTTTGATCATTTGATTTTTAATGTTTTCAATTTTATCACCAAACTTTCGAAATTTATTTTGTATTATCTGATCGTTAGATGTTTAACAAACGGTATTGAGAGTTGAAACACCTCAACCATCATTAATTCCTTACAATTTAAAATAAAATATTATAAAACTCGAGTCGAATCAAAATCAAAGAAATCAAACCTAAGAATTTATATGTAGTTGCTAGGTTAAACGGTGGATGGGAAAGACTTTAAACACTAGAATGCCCAAAACCCTTATAAAACCTGTTAAGTGTGGGCCACAAACGACAAAACCAAACACATTTTTCTCACGTTAGAGGAAGCGACCCATCAAACTGACACCGCCACTGGCCTTTTCACCCCATTCCCTCCTCTCGCTAAGCCCACCCCTAAACTCTCCACCAGCTTCCCTCTCCGCCACCAGTCTCCGTCACCGCCAACCTTCTCCATCCTTCCCAGCGGAGCCGGCGACATTAACAACAAAAACAATAACTCGGGTGGTGGCGGTGGAAACCATGACAATGAAAAAGGCAACGGTGGTGATGAGAATGCGTGCGATAAGAACAGGAGAGAGGCCATGGTTATACTGGCGGAGGCAGGGAGATCAATGGAGAGCCTGCCGAAGGACTTGGCTGCGGGGATCCAAGCCGGGAAGGTTCCCGGGTCGGTTATAGAGAGGTTTTTGGGGGTTGAAAGGTCGGGGCTCATGCGTTGGCTGATGCAGTTTGGCGGGTTTAAAGAAAGGCTTTTGGTTGATGATCTTTTCTTAGCTAAAGTTGGCATAGAATGTGGCGTTGGGATATTCGCCAAGGTTCGTTTTCTTTTGAATTGTTCATTTCCCCCTTATATTGGTTTTGAATTTGTTAGCTTTGGAAATCAAGTCAAATCATCAATTAAATGAAATGTATCTTAGGCAGAAAATTATCTATATAAGAACTTAAGTGGAGAATTGCTTGAATTGATAAGTTGGAAGTTTTTTTATGCACACCGAACCGATATTCGTCGGCCTTGCTTGGGTAAGTAATGGTTTGTTTTAGGATTACATGGTCTTAATTTGCAGCACTTATTCAGTTTTGACGATTCAATCTTAACAACTGTTGTGCTTAATGTTGTTTATTTCCTGTTTTTAGACTGCTGCAGAATACGATCGTGGCAGAGAAAACTTTTTCAAGGAGCTCGAAATCGTATTTGCGGATGTGGTAAGATAGCTTCTTTCCTTTATTGTAAGAGGATCTAGGAATCTCTCCATAGAGAACGTGTCTCGTGTTTTCTAGTGATTCAAAATAAAACTAAAAATTAAAAAAGGTGCAGATTCTAGTACTTCATTGGACTGTGAAACTGTATGAACTAATATAACTGGTGATGGTTCATTCTTTAGCGATCAATACTTTCTTGTAAGGCGTATTTATAATCCATGGCAATGAGGTTTTCCTTCGGAAAAATTGTGTCCTCTTAGCTTCAGAAACTATGGCTGTATGATGTATATTTTCCCTGACTTTGAGTGATCCATTAGCAAATGATGTATGGATTATTATACCATCTTAAATTTCCAATTTGTTTTTTTCTAGGTAATGGCCATAATTGCATATTTCATGCTTGTTTATCTTCCTGCTCCTACGTCTCTCTTGCCTCCTCTTGCAGTCAATGCCTGTGTTATTTCCAAGTTCTTCCATAGCTGCCCCGATAACGCTTTTCAGGTTTCTGCTTTGTAATTGCTGATGAAATTGCATGGAGATCTCGAGCAGTCTTTCTAAGATGGAATGGAAAATAAAAACGATTTATGATAATGAAATTCTGTCTGCAGGTTGCTCTCCATGGGACTTCTTATTCACTTTTGCAGAGATTAGGTGCAATAATGGTAAGGAAATCTTTCCCGTCTTTAAGTCTTAAAAGGTACAATATCTTGATAAATCACGAATGAACAAACCATTGTTCTTGTTTCAATTGTATGTGCTCTGCAGCGTAACGGGGCAAAGCTTTTCGCAGTGGGCACCACTTCTTCCCTAGTAAAGTTTTCGGCTGCCTACTAGTTTCTTTTTGCAAATTGATTTGTCAAACCGAAATCCCCAAACCGGATTTTTCTAGCATTTAATGGAATTTTATGTCTTTAGGTTGGCACAGCTGCCATAAATGCCTTGATAAATGCAAGAAAGGCTGTCGATAAGACTTCTGTTGATGAAGTCGAAAATGTTCCCATATTATCCACCAGTGTTGCCTACGGTGTATATATGGCCGTTTCTAGCAACCTCAGGTACGTAGAATTTCATATTTTTAGTGAATATTATTCCTAACTCCTAACCCCATGCACAAATACTTGGAACCTAGAGTTTTCGAACTTCAGAATAATATTGTGCGGAGGATTTTGTTTTGATGATTAGGTACCAAGTACTGGCTGGTGTGATCGAACAGAGGATGTTGGAGCCTTTACTACACCAGCACAAGCTTATGTTGAGCGCAATATGCTTTGCTATTCGGACAGGCAACACATACCTGGGTTCCCTATTGTAAGACTCATATTATCGATCCTGCTAGGATACTGTAGTCATTTTCGTTGCTTTACAGCTTCTCACTTTTTACAATTTTTTCCATTTCACTTCTATAGGTGGGTGGATTATACTCCCTTTGTCGGTATTCAGAATGCAGACGAAGAGGAGAACCCGGTATTGGAATGATTATATTCTGTTAAAACTTAAACATTCTTGATCGGAACAATCCTGGTTCCATGAAAGTCAGTTTGCTGGTAACATAGTTTGGTCCGTATGAATTAAAGGGTTCACAATATACGGATACATGTCCGGATCATAGCGGCTTTGTTTGCTTGTCGGCCCCCGATTTAGGATAGGCCTAACCATTGGGGTAGAAAAGATGTATTTTTCTCAAGTTTCGGTAGCATGTAGACAACATAAAAGAAAGGTTTTTTTTCCCTCTTTTTGTACTTGAATTGAGACAGAGACATTGTCGCCTGTTTTATTTAAAGACAAGATAGCAAATTAGCAACATCTTATGTTTGTTTAAAGATGTTCTTTCCTTTCTGAAATGCATGCATGCATGGATCCGAATAATAATACTCGAATAATTTAAGAATAAAAACATATTCATAATTTTAAGTATATTTACCGATTCGAATTCGAATAATTTTAAAACTATAACGCAGCAGCTTAAAATACTTCAGTTTAAATTAAATCTCTTAAGAAAAAGGAAAATAAGATTTTACAATGCTCACTCACTTTCAAAAACGCCACAAAATCAAAACGATATCAAGGGTGGGGAGTGGAGATATGGGAGGTGCTCCATGGGACCGCATGCAGATAATCAAAACTGTGCAGGTTGAATGAAAATACAATTTAAATTACATCAACACAGTACGGGAGAAGAAGTTTGTAAGAAGGATGCAATGCAACTGAACGTGCATCATTTGAAACTCCACGTCTTCATTACTTACGCTCCTTAGAAATGCGTGTATTTCACTTTTCACTTATTTTTTTAGACTTAAATAAAATATAAAAATAGGTGTTTAAAGTATATTTTTTTAAAATTTTATATATTTAAAATATTTTTTATAAAAATATGTATTTAAAGTTTTAACCGTTATAATTTTAGGTGTTTGAAATTTTAACGGTTATAATTTTAGGTGCATGAAAAAGTGTTAAACAATTGTTAACGAATTAATGCTTGACACATGATATGTTTATTTTATTTTTTAATATTAAAAATTTAAAACAATTTTTTTTATTTTTCATAAATTCCTAAAATTTTTCAGTTTTTACAAAACAGTCCCAAAATTCCTAAAATCTTCCAAACCCTCAAATTGTCGTCGCCGATCATCACCCCTAAGCCTACTTCTTTGGTCGTCGAACTTAACTGGTCATTTCCTCCATTACGGCGTCGCCACAAATGACGAACGGCGTGGTAGCCAAACGTCGAACGCGAATCGACGTTCAGCTGCCACGCCGATCGTCGTTTTTAGCGACGCCGTGATAGGGAAACGACCGAATAAGTCCGAAGGGGTTGGCTTAGGGCCAGCGATTGATGACGAAAGCGGCGACAATTTAGAGTTTAGGTTTGGGAGATTTTAGGGATTTGGAGATTGTTTTATAAAATTACAAATTTTTTGGAATTTATGAAAAATTAGAAAATTTGGGGGTTTTTTAATTAAAAAATCAAATTAGTACCACGTGTCAAGCATTGATTGGTTAAAAAATTAATACCTATTAACGGTCAAGCACCTAAAACTGCAAATTTTAAAATTTTAGACATCTATTTTTACAAAAAAATACTTTAAACACATAAAGTTAAAAAATATATACTTTAAGCACCTATTTTTCATTTAAGCTTTTTTTACTATATACTACTATTTTTTATTTTCAGTTGTTTGCTATGCAGTAACCACTAATTAATATGAAGACAATTCATCGATTATATGGTAATTTTTTTAAATTACCGATATTAAATTATTGATCGATTAATTTAAATTAAATTTTATAGAGGTCTAATTTGATAATGATTTTCTCAATTTAATTATTTTTATTTAAACATCTGATATTATTTAAGGAATATAACGCATTACTCCACTAAACCAATTCATTAATAATAATAATAATAATAATAATATTTTTATGCCACAAATATAATTTGCCCAAATTGCCATTGTTGTCGCCGTTGACTGCCTCGTCGGAGACTACTACTGCCGTCAGACCACCACGACCATTTTTCCCAATCACCCATGTAATATCCCAAATTTTTTACTAGTGACCAAAATGTAATTTTTGAAAATATAGGGGTTAAATTGTAAACTTTGGAAAAGTTTAGGGACCAAAATATAATTTTCAAAAGTTATCTAATCTAACCCGTAAATGAATAGTTCACCCCCAAGAGTGACATCTCCATGTTACCCTAATTTTTCGTACGAAGTTTATTAATGGCTATAAGGCGATAAAGTTCAGAAATTTGGAAATCGTATTTTGGATCGAATAAAAATTGTTAAGCGTGCTCAGTCCAGAGTAACAAAGGATGGGTGACCTACTGGGAAGGTTCCATGTTAGTGTCTTTAATTGATAAAAAGGATTCAGCATGAGTCAACAATATTCGTAATAGATAATTGTTATAAGATTTTCAAGTAGGGCTTGTACCTTATAAAATTCTCGGTAATTATCGGTACATCGGATCGAGTTAAAATTTTAAAAACAGTTCCAAAAGTTATGGAAAATTTATAAAATATTATTTTATTATTATTTTGTGAATATTTTATTATTGTTGGTTGGATTCTAACTAGATTTAGTTAGATTATGATGGAGTTACTATAAAGCAATAAAGCTCAAATAAAGGAAATTTGAAAATTGTATTGAGTAAAATTTGATTATTTGGATCGAATAAATGCTATAAATAAAAATCTAAGATATTTTGGAATGAGGCCGGTTAGAATGGAACCAATTTGGTTCAATTTTAATAAAATGGCAATTTTCAATACTTGTTGTAAATAAAGACTAGTTGGAGGGCAAATTGGACATTTGCCATTTATGGCATTTTTGAAATATTTTGAAACTTTGAGGGCAATTTTGGAAGGTGAATAACGATTGGAATAGATCATGGCCATTGATTTTTGATAAGATTGAATCTTGGCCATTGGATGAAAAGGGTAAAGTAGTAATTTCACTATGTAAAATGAATTAAAAATTCATTTTATTTTAAACATGTGGAATAATATTAAAAGATGAGCAAAATATCATCTTCTTCATTTTAAAGGCTATTCGAATAGCAATAAAGAAGGGAAAATATAGTTTTCAAATTTCAAGTCCCAAATTGAAGAAATCAAGGCTAGTTTCAAGCAAATTTGTTTTAGGTAAATTGTTCTACACTTGATTCTCTTTATTTTTATAGTATTTTTGTATGATAAAAGTCAAGTTGGTTTATGTCATGGATGAAGATTGATTACGGAAATAGTAGCTTATGATGAAATTAGAGTAGTAGTTAGTTGAATTGATGATTTAGACATGAAATCAAGCTTGAAATTAGATAAATTTCTTGTTTGAAGTTATAAACCCTAACCCTAGGAATTGGGGATTTTGGTTAGGGAATTTAATTGAGGATGATATTGAATGAATTATGATATTGGAAGTTTAATTTTGATGTTAGACTAAATAATTTCCCCAAGTTGAATTTTAAGGATCATTTCGAATTGGATGAGAAATTATTGAAATTTTATCCTAGCAATTGGAATTGATGAATTATGGTGAATTTAGCTTGAATTGATGATTAGGGACCAAAATGAAAATTTTGGAAATTAGAGGATCAATTCGGCAATTTAAGAAAAATGGGGGATTGATTTGGAATTAGTAATTAGTTGATAGAATTGATGTTTCAAGCATGTTATGAAAGTTAAAGGATTAAAATGACAAGAAAGGAAAATTTAGGGACCTATTTTGAAATAAAATAATTTTGAAGGACTAAGTTGGACATAGTTGGAAATGAGTAAAAAAGTTAAATTGTACATGAATTAATGTACAAAAGTGATGTAGTGACTAAATTGTCACTTTTATAAAGTTTAAGGACTAAAAGGAAAATAGTCCAAAATGAATAAGAAGTAGTGGAAAATTGTTCAAATTGAGCTTGAACAATTGTTTAATATTCAAAATGGTCACCAAGGACCATAATGAACATTTAGTAAATACAAGGGAGAAAGTACTAAAGAGAAGTTAATTGTGGAAGTTATGTTAGATTTGAATTATGGCAGTGAGTTTAATAAATTGCCATAAATTTTATAAAAGTTGTTAGATGATGAAATTTATACCAACATAAAGATATGGTTGTCTAGTTTCGTTTCCAACAAACGAAAATTGATTCCGAGTTCCGAGATAAAATATATGAACTTTTAATGGAATAAAGGTCAGAAAATTTACATAGCAGTTTATGTCAAGACAGTTCTGCAACGGAAGTTTGAAGAATTTTCATAATCTTTGTAGATTTTTTTAATTTATGTGGCTTATACCGTTAGAACCGTTATCGAATCTAGTTCTTACGACATGAAGGATATTAAGATCCGTTGTGTATTCTGCTCTGTATAAGTAAATCTTTAAAGATAGGACAAATTGTAAGAAAACAAAATATGATAAATTTTGTATCTAAATGTTGGTTAACAAGCTAAAAATAATTATTTGAAGTTCAAAATGGGTATTAAAGACCAAAATGAATTTGTGTGACAGCTTAAAGAATAAAGGAAAAATTTTGGAAATTTTTTATGTTGAATGATTAGACAGTTTGATTAAAATATCGTTAAAAATGAATATGGCAAATGGTATTTATATTCATGTGGTTAATGAAGCCGAATACGAATTAAAGAGGATTCAAGATACTATAAAGAAAAGGATCGAGTAGAATTTAGTGAGGCATACTATTACATGGCCCAGGTGAATGCATTTCTATATGTTTGCATTATGTTAAAAAAATGAAGACTTGAGATAAGTCGACCCTAATTTAAAATTTACATTGCATTTTTTCATAATACGTGATATGATGCATGATTCAACAAGGCAAGCTTGACGGAGTACAAGGTACGTACTACTGTTTGCATAAATAATGATGAATCATGTTCACATAAGAAAATGACAAGATTAAAATGAAACAAGATACACCATGGGGATCCAAGCCCATGGTGCAAAATGCATTAACGAGGTGTTTATATAAGGAGCAAAGACCGTCCTTATATGAGGAGCAAAGAGCGTCATCTCGAGTACGTACTCTACATGGCACTACGGTGCAGATAGGCTACGAGGTTTCCATGGGCCTCTAGCCAGACACGATGATAATATAACAAGATGATTACAAGAAATAACATGATACATGATAGAGATGTTACATGACAAAGATGTTACACGATACATGATAGAGATGTTACATGATACATGATAATGATGATACATGATATATGATACAAATGTTACATGATACATGATAGAGATGATTCATGATATAAATGATAATGATGATTTATGATTTACATGATACTGCTGATTCATGATTCACATGATAGTGATGATCATGAAACATTGATATGGTGACATGATTGCCATTTATAGGGAAAAATGTATTGTACTTTATACAATGACATAATAAATTATATTACTTCATGTTTTGATAAACTATTTTGAATGCCTTACTAAGTTCGTACTTAGCGTGTGTCTTACGTCACACGTAGGTTTCCTGGAAATCGCCTATCAAGGAGGAGCAGAAACTTGGGAAAAATCAAGTTACTACAATAAGTTCAGTAAGTACGTCTTTACCATAATTTGATAGACTAGTGGGCATGTAAGCATTTTAAAGTTGAACTGTCTACAACATAAGTTTACAACGTAATTATATGCTTTTTATGGATAGATAAGTTTAGAAATACGAATTGTTAACAATAACAAAAATCTTTGGTATGGTTAAAATGTTGTTTAGCCATAATCGCGTAAAACTTTTAAAATCAAGAAATGGTCTAGGCAACTTACGTAGTTTTCACCCTGAATTATATTTTTTCAATAATTCAATTATAAATTTTGTAAACCAATTCAGGGTCAAAACTAGCTGCACCTAGACGACATAGTTTTAAATTTAAAATTGAGAAAGGGTTAAACTACAAATTAAATTTTAGTATATAAAAAAATTACAAGTCAATATTTCTTCCAATGATTTCGTAACATCTTTAATGTATATTCGGTCTACGAGTATACGATAAGGGTGTTACAACCAATTTCGGTAACCGACGGTAGGTGTGTCGATCGACTTCTTTTTTGCGAGTTTGGCTTTCTTGAAAGTTAGGAAGCCGATCGATACAACTATCGTCAGTTACTGGCGATGAGTGGTTGAGAAAATGATCGTGGTAGTCCGACGACGGATATGGTGGACGAGAGCGTGACCATCAGCGACGAAATTGGCTGGGGAAGTTAGGGATTTCGATTTGGGGACATTTTGTGCGTTTTTGAAATATTAGGTTTTTTATAAATTAAGTTAAAATTAATTAAATTTAAAAGGAAATAAAATAAAAATATTATTTTTAAAAAAATAATGGTAATTAACGGTTAGACAACTAAAATGACCGAAATACGAATTCAAACACCTATTTAAAATAAAAAAATTCAAGTTCAAACAAGAAATTAGAAACCAAATTACAAATTTATTAAATTCAAAGCCTATAATATAACATTATCTTTTTATATTATAATTTATATATATATATAGTCTATCATCAATCAATTCAATTTCACTTTCAAGTTTATTGAAGCAGATCTGAATCTACTCCCCCACTTAGCCTTGTTTTGTTCATTGCTGTAAAAGACAAAATCCCCCTCTTCTCCAAAAACAATCAATTTAAAAAAACCATTTTTCATTAAAAAAACAAAGAAATTTAGACTAAAGTTACTCTCCCGAGGTTGCCTGCTCAGTGGATTTTTTGTTTGGGCACTGCCATCAAAAACTTGTGGTTCTAATTTTCAGACATTTTCCTTTTTCTTTTCCTTTAAAAGCAAAAAAGAAAGCGAGAGAAAATCTTCAGAATTATCAAAAACATCACTTGCAGACTGCAACACTTCTCTAAAAAACACCCACCCTTTCACCCTCCTCCATCTTCCCCAAGTTTTTTGTTTTTTTTCCTTAAATTTTCTTCGATGGGTTTTGAGAGAGAGAAAGAAAGCATGGATTCAATACATTTTTTGCGTATTAATTATACAAAAAATATAATATTTAAACCCCCCATCATTGCCTTTTTTGAAAGCAAAGACCACACCTTTCTCTCTCTTATCCCCTATCCTTTCACTCTCTAGTGTGGGTTTAGTTTCAGCATTTTTCAGTTCAGTTTTTTCTTAGAAAAGAAAATCTGGGTATTTGAGATTCTCCATGGATTCATACGAAGCAACGGGGATGGTGTTTTCTCGGATCCAAAACTTGGACCCTGAAAACGCTTCGAAAATCATGGGTTATCTTCTCATTCAAGACCATGGCGATAAAGAGATGATACGTTTAGCCTTTGGACCCGAAGCTCTCATCCACTCGTTAATCCTCAAAGCCAAAACCCATTTGGGACTCTCCGTTTCGAACCCGCCGACGCCTTCAACGCCGTCGTCTCCGTCGCCGTTCTCTTCCAGGCCGAGCCCTTTGTCCATCCCTTCCAATGCCTCTAATGGCTTCGAAACCCCTTCTCTTTCGTACGCCAACATCGTTAATGGGAGCACCGGTAACGTCAACAGCAATGAGTACCAGTTCCAGGACCGACTCTCGTTCCTCAAGGAGTCAAAGCCCGAAGATTTGTTCGACCCGAGGCTCGACTTGGCTTCAATGGCTAGTCCGACTGGTGGTTACGCTGATTCTCCGTGGCATAAGCGGAGTTTCTCGGTTCCGGGACTGTGTTTAGGGGCTGAAGATCTGAATTTTGGGCTCGTGTTCAAGCAATGTTTGTACTTTGCGAGAGGGTTTTGTAAGAACGGTGATAGCTGTAGGTTTATCCATGGAGATCACTGTGCTGAGTCCGCTACCAAAATGACCGAGTTCGAACAGTGCCAAGAGCTGCTTAGATCGAAATCTTTTCAACAACAACAACAACAGAAGCTAGCTGTTTCGGCTACACCGTTCATGCCTGGTGCCGGTGGTGCTTCTTCTTCTTACAACAAGTGTGTTAATTTCCTTCTCCAGCAACAACAAAACGAAACTCATAGGTGAAATGAAGTGCACGAGCTTATTTTTCTCTGATAGTTTTTTTTCTTGGACTCAATACTATGGCATTGCCGTTGGTTTTGTCTCTTTATTTTTACAGATCGGCAGCGGCAGCATTGATGATGGGAGATGAGCTTCATAAATACCGGCGGTGCCTGCCCGAAATGGGAGCCAATCCAGGCTGTAGACAGATTTATTTGACATTTCCAGCCGACAGCACTTTCAAAGAAGAAGATGTTTCAAATTACTTCAGGTAATGTTACAAGCTTTTTACTTGTTCCGGCCATTGTTGTTTCTGGTTGAGCTGCCATTGTTGGATTGTAAGGTTGTTTTTGTGTGTTTTTTCATAGCATTTATGGACCTGTACAAGATGTTAGGATACCTTACCAGCAAAAGAGGATGTTTGGGTTTGTTACATTTGTGTATCCTGAGACGGTGAAGCTCATTTTTGCTAAAGGGAACCCGCATTTCGTTTGTGATTCTCGGGTTCTGGTTAAGCCGTACAAGGAGAAGGGCAAAGTCCAAGAGAAGTAAAGGCTCTCGTTTTTTTGGTTCCGTTGTTAGATTTTTCTATGTTTGCATACTGTCTGCATTGATATGATTTTATCTTTATTGATTAGGAAGCAGCAACAGTTGGAGAGAGGAGAGTATTCGGCATGCTCAAGTCCGACCCCGGTGGATTCCCGGGAGCTATTTGATCTCCATCTTGGTGAGTAAAAACAATGATTAGGCTTGGATTTATGTTGAGTTGCATTACTTGTTTGTGAGCCTTTTTCGTTTCAATTCGAACTTGTTTAGGAACAAGAATGTTTTACAATACTCCTGAGATGCTGTTGCAAAGGAACTTGGAGGAGCAGTCCGATTTACAACAAGCCATCGAGCTTCAAGGAAGAAGGCTAATGAATCTGCAGATGTTGGACTTCAAAAACCATCACCAGTCTCCTTTCCGTCATGGTTTGTCCACTGGCTCTCCTATTCCTTCGCCAACTGTTTCCCGTACTCCCACCAATCAAGCGCGTGTTTTTCCATGTGACGTCTTTGATCAAGAAACTCCTGAAGGTTACGTATAAAATACCATCAATAACAGTTAAAAAATAACTTTAGTGCTCCATTATTCAATTTGGCTTGCTTTTGCTTTTCCTGCAGATAATGGTGGTAGCCTGATTGGTGCTGTTTCCAAATTGACAGCTGCTGCCAATTCGGATAAGCCGCTCGAGGAAGCTAAACCGTCATGTAATCATAAAAAAGACAACGAAAATGCTAAGGTCAATGCGGAAGAAAACGACTTTCCTGAAAGGTATAAAGCATGTCATTTAAATGTTACCCACACAACACGGAACAAATGTTAACGTCCCGGAATCTGGTTCTATATAATTCATCTTCTTTGTTCCACACAACACGGCTTTTTATGTCGTATGAACAGCTTGGAGCATATTCTCCCCGATAACCTTTTTGCATCGCCTAAGAAATCGACCGATCACCTCACTGTCTTCACTACATCTTCTATAGAGGGCGATGACAAAAACTGGAGTCCGGCTGCATCTTCTAACGGTAACCCTTCGCTGGCCAACGCCGCCTCCAGCCTCAACATGCCTTCACTTAAATCATGCTTGCTACAACTCCCTAGGTAAAACGTAACCTCATTCCTTTTATTAGAATTCCAAAGACGAGAAAAGGAAGTTAATTAGTGACATTATTCATTTGGCCACACAGGTTATCTTCTGGACAAGGCGCCATCGGAATGTAAGCTCTCGACGTGGAGGAAAATTTGACTTTGCCATGGTAAGACACATTAAGATTGTTGTAAAACTTTGTCCAAATTTAATGATTTCTCATGATGTTGAAATTGCTGTTCTTTTTTCCACCATTTTACAGAAAATAAAGGAAGAAGTATTTTACCATACAAAAATAAAAAATGCTCTAGCTGTATAGCTAAAGCCATACCCAAAACAAAGAAGACAAAGATCCGTAGACGAGGTTGCACCACCATCACCGCCACCACCCCCACCAATACATGCTACTTAGACTGAAGTAAAAACACATAAATGAATAGGTAAAGGACAGAGGAATTGACTTAAGGAGGGTGGGTCTCTTAGTTTGGACCACCTCGTACAATATATAAACAAAAGGCTAGCTCTAGCTCTAGTAGTAAGCAACTTCTTTTATGTGTTACTGTAATATTTACTGTTTCCCTTTGTGTGTGTGTTTAACTACCCTTTTTTACCCTCCTTTTTAACTACTATACTGATATGAAGACCAAAAGGAGAAGGGATAAAACTCTGACCTTCCTTTTTCGAATAATTTTCTTTGATGTTTTTAATGTCAGTGTTAATTATTACAGTATCTTGTTATGTTACAGAACATGAAAATGATTTTTAAACGGTGGGGGTAAAAGAAAAGGTGGTTGGTTCATGTGATTAAAGGTGGTGTGACGTGTCATGTAATTGTTTTAGAGGTGGATATGGGGTAAGGGCCCACATTGTCACATGGGAATCTGTCAATTTATATCAATGGTATCTGGGTTCCATTCACTTTGTTTTTTCAATATATATGTTCAGAAAAACATACATAATATTAAAATTATTTTTTAATAATTAAGTTCAACATAATTGAACTGACCATTTTACTTCATAATTTTATTTTGAATAGTTTAAAGATAATTAGTGATTAAAGATAATACTTGTTTATAAATAATTTTATTCATTTGATAATGTATATAAATTTTGCATGCAAGTGATTGAGTTTGAATTTCTAAAGATTACGTCGTTTGTTTTTTTAATGAGAAAATTTATCGATATGATATTATTTGAGAATTTTTTAAAAGAAATAAAATTTATGGGAATTGGTGCCCTAATGTTTTTGTAGCATAGTCTGATATCATGCTGGTCTATGTTTAATGTTTGTGCTGCCTACACACCCAATTCTATTTCAAATTGCTCCCCACATTAGCCCATATATATTTGCCCCCTCCTCCCCTCTTTCTTGGTGGTTGAAACATTTATCACATGTTTTATTTTGGTAGGAACATTTATTACCAAATAAAAATATATTTTTTAATTTAAATTTTATTTATGATAAAAACCAATAGCATAACAAATAAAATTTTAAAGGGCTGTAACTCAGCATACTTATCCAATCCAAATTCCTTTTTTTAAGAATTTACATTATCCAAATAATTATCATTATTAATAATGCAAGAGATAATTTCTTTACCAAAACAATGAATTATTTTACTAGCATCCAATTAAAATAAATATATTGAAAAAAATACTCACTCTGTCTCATTAAATTTGTCTAGTATTAACTTTTTAAAAGTTAATTCTTTTTAAAATTTTGACCGTAATTATTTTAAATATTTTAATTAATTAAATTTTATAAAATATATATTTTTAAAATCAAGAAGGTTTTTAAATTATATTTATTAAATATTTTTATTAATAATAAATTTAAAGTAATAAAGAAACAAAATTAAAAAAAATAACTAAAAATAAGTCAATATTAAACATATTCAATAGAACATAGTAAATATTATTTAAAAAAATGAGTTTGATATCGTAGTGATAATTTCTCTACATATAGGCCCCTCGAATATTATTTTGGTATGATGGGTCCATATGTAGAAAAGCAAACATTTCAAGTGTATAGACACTATCGTAGTCATGGTGTCCATATCATTTGCCCCAATCTTCATAAAGTATATACTGGCTAACCTTACTTATATATATTATTGGAATTCATCATATACGCAATATTGTACCAATAATTAGTTTATATAGTAGGATGAGATGTTAGATTTTTTAAATAAAATTATGTTGAATATTAATATTGTAAATAGAACAAATCGGATTATGAGAGTTGTATCTGTTATAATTTTCTACCGTATTCGATCTAAATTAATAGATTAATGGGTTAAATATCGGTGGTTATACCAAAAATAAATGGATAATATTGTGCCAAGCATGATTAATTATAGATTGTAAAATAAAATGACAGTCAAAATCATAAGAACATTTTTTATGTGAAGGTCCAACCAAAGGAGGAGATTTGAAAGGGAAGTTTTGTGATTAGTCATGTCTCTGTCTTTTTATTGCTAAACTTAATAGTCTATTGTTGTTGTCACCTTGTCTTAATCAAAAAAATTACTAGCCTAATTAATTGTTAGTGGCATGTTTCGTAATTTTTTTTCTTGAATGGTTTAAAGGTAATTATAAGGTAATATCTGTTCATACATATTCTTAACATTTTGGCAATGCGCATACACCTTGTAGATGAAGTGACTTGAACCCGTGTCTTTTAGGATAAACATCATATGCTTTTCTATTGGAACACTTGTTGGGTAATTTTTTATTTTTTATTTAAAGTATTGTAGTACATACCACGACATTTCTTAGGTAATTTTTTTATTACGTAGAAAGATAATTTCATTTTTATTGATAAATATCGAAATTCAAATTCATATAAAATAAAATTATATAAATATCTTTAATCACTCAATCATTTGTTAGGTTTCATAATATTTTTTTATATAATTAAGCCACGGTTTCAACTCTTTTCCATGATAGGCCCCATTCAATAATTGTACTACTACTATTATGATATTTTTACATATTATAATAATCTCATGTATAATATTGAGAGGTTTTATTTTTATAATAGAAAGAAGTGATATAATTCAAATTCTGGATAAAAGATTTTATTCAATCATTGAGAAATATAACATTACAAATGTAATGTTCAACTTTAAATATAAAATCAAAATAAGAAAAAAATACAACATAACAAATGCAACGTTCGAGTTAAAATATAAATTTATAATATCATAAGATAATAGAAGGGAACATATAAATAATACGAATGCAAAATTATTAAAAAATATATATGAATAGAAAAAGAGGATGATATTCATCTTAAGATATCTGGATCTGAATATCTGTATATGCAATATGTATGAAACGTTGTTAAAAGATTAAGAAAATATTAATATATACTACCATGTAATCACATCAGAATATTAAAAATAAATAGATATATTGTTATGAGTAATAATGGGTGGGAATTGCAAAATGGTTAGAAGTTTGAATATAATTTCCATTTGAAGGTTCTCCCCTTAATTTATTTTGAATGTAAAGTAGTATAAACATGAGGCCCGTGTGCTAGGGTATTGGGCAGATAAGTTCAAGCTTCAATTATATTAGCCCATTTTCCTTTATAATTATATCCTACTTATTAGTTAATCAATTTGAATATAGTATTACAGAGTTCTAATATCTCTCATAATTTAATTTATTTTATTCGTAACATTATAATTTTAAACTCGTGACATTACTTAAAAGACATTGCATCTCATTTCATTAAATCAACTGATAATTGATTAAATTACACGAATTTAAATTATAATTGCAAACATCTAAATTTCGTCTCGGTAATAAAAGGAAGTGTTGTAACTAAATGGTAAAGTATAATGTCTTGTTTCAAATATTGTAAACGAAAAAAATAAATATCAAATTTCTCCGTTTAAAATCCGACCGAATGTTACTTCGAAAAAATCGATATTTAATGTAACTATCAAAGGCTTACTGGTAAGGACTAATGAATGCCACCATATGCCAATGCCATGAACCATAATTGCATTCTAAAACACCCCCAAAAGCTTTGCTGAAATTGAAGAAAAAACCAGAGATGCACGTTGCCCCAACTGTAACAGCTTTAGCTTTAGGAGCGATACTTCAAACCTAATTTCATTCATTACGCTAAAATTCGAATCTTTGATCTTACTTAAAAAGATTTAGTATTTTATCTCACTCGATCAATTGATTGTTGACAATGTACTCATGTTTATTATCGTCTATATTTGAATATCCATATTAAATTTGGTTATGTTTGTTCCAACAAGACATGCTTAAATTAATTATGAATGAAATTATCTATTATTAATTGATCTAGCGAGATAAGACGTTTGTGAATAGAGCAGGTTAGATTAGTCTGGTTGTCCAATGACAAAACTCTAAAAAATTTCTCTCATTTTCACTTTGATATTTAGAAGGCTAAAAATATCATTTTTTATTTGAAGTTATTTCAAATAAATAATTTACCAATATGAATATGACACGTAACACATTCTTTCATACTATTATAAAGTTTATTATGTAAACAAATTTTTAAATATGATTAATTTCATTACAATTTTTTTTTCTAAACATTAAAGAAAATGTGATTCTAATTTAATTATTTTAGAAAAAAATATTAATTAATTTAGTAGTTAAAGATGCTCATATAACTAAAGTAAAACAAAATTTTATGACCAATCGTTTACGTCTTAGTGAGAGCACTCGCGACGAGAAGATTATTCATTGCTATTGATAGTTGATACCTTGACTTTCACCAAAATAAAAAAATAAAACAAAATGATGTTTTCCCAAAGCAACATAAAGGATCAAACTTTAAAATGAAAAATTAAAATAAAAAAACCAGGAATTCCCATGGAAAAGGTATCTTTTTATCTAGAACTTGCATTATTGCATTATTTGTTTAAACTATTAATTATATAATTTATATTTGATTAAAAGACTGCTTTATTTGATTATTTTCATTTATTTATTTTTAGTTCATCCAATGAAATAAGACCACACAACCCCACCATCAGGCGACCTTTTGATCAATCAAGGATTCTGATCTTTCAAACCCGAACAGATTGATAGCCGTTGGATTTGATGACTCCTGTTTTGACATGTCGCCGGCGTTAATAGACCCTGGGGGAGCAGCTTCTTCACCGCCCAACGGTCAGGTTTCTTCTGTTCCTTTTACATTGAATTCCTTTGGGTCTTTTCCTGTTTATCAATCGGAATCTTCACTAGAAAAAATGAACCCATCTTCTAGTTTTGGTTTCGAAGGTGATTTTAATTCTGGGTTTTCGAAATCGACACCGAATAATCCTGATTTTAGCTTCAATACGCCTTCCTTACAACGACCATCGGCTGGCCTTGCTAGGCCAAGGCTTGTCAAAATTAGAAAGCAATTGAATTCCGATAATTTGAACTCTTCAGTCAATTTAGAAACTCGGGTAGGCCCCGGTTTCAATCCGTTTCAGTCCGTTTCCAGTGTTTCCGGTCCTATCCCATCCGATGGGAGTAATTTGGGTGTGAACTTAGAATTAGAGGGAGGATTTGTGGAGGGAATGAGGTATTTAAGAATTGGGAAGAGTTGTGGTTTAGCTGATCAAAGTTTAGTTTCGAAGCTTCCGGATGATCTAAGGAAGTTGAACATTCAGGATGGTTCTAAGAGTGATCAGAGCAATGAGAATGATAGCAATGCAGGTAGTTATGTTCGAAGGGGTGTGGAAACCGAAAAACTTCCGAATGAGTTGTAGAGCAAGTTGAATATTAAAAGCAGTGAGGATGTCAATGACGGAAGTAAGAAGGTATTTGTATTTTCGGTCGGAAAAGGTAGCGATACTTCTGTTAGAAGCTGGACAGATGCAGTTCAAGACAGGATTAAGAATTTGAGCATAAAGGGGTCTGATGATAGCAATATCAACGAGAGAGATAAATTTTCCTTTAGGAGTGGTGGAAGCTCACATAATCTTGGTGGGGAAAGATAAAAGGTATTAACTGATATGGAGAGGAAGTTGAATATTGGGAGTGTAACGGGCGGTTCTACTGGTCAAACAGATGGGGGATTTTCTTCTTCACATGTGTTTGGAAAAGATGTACAAACTGAAAAGTTGGATGATCTTGAAGGGTTTGGTAATTCAGTTAAAAAATAATCTTTTTTCCAGGCAGCAACATTGGGCTTATATCCAAGTAGTAACGTTCATATGGATCAACTACAAAGTAACATTGGACCAGGTGGAGCTACACCTGCAGTATTACCAACTTCATTTTCTTCTAGTGCAATGCATTTCCTGCCTGGGGTGAGTTCATTCGGCTTGAGTTCTAATAAACCAGAAAAGAAGGATGAGTTTTGCTTTACAGCTAAACAAGATGCTGTTCAAACACCCATTGTAGAATTCAAAACTCCACGGTCGCAAGCAAATATGTTATTTGGCATAAATAAGAAATTAGAATTCTGTGCAAAAAAAGGAACCGGTAAAAGCACAACAGTCAAGAAAAGGAAAGGACAGTTGAAACACACTACACCAGTCCATCTATTGCATGGACCAAACTTTGTGTCTAGTAAAACTGGTGCACTGGATAATGCAGATGCTTCCGAGTCTTATTCACCAATGGATGTCTCACCATACCAGGAAACCCTAGCTGATACTCGATGTTCCAGAGAATCTTCTGTAGCTTCAGATGAGTCTTTCAGTCTTGGTGTTAAATCTGCATCCAGTGGTTCAAACAAGCAGTTTCAAGTGACACAATAGTTGAGGATCTGGTTGCTGCAACACAGCATATGATAATAAATGAAGGTGAGGAGAAGGATGAAGAAATACAAATAAAGGGTCGTGGAGATGTTTTTGATAAAGCTGTTGCTACTGAAGCTCCTGAAGAAGATTCTGTGTCTGGGGCTGAAACTGAAAGCTTTCTATCCGCAGCCGAGGAGATAGATGATAACAGCGATATTGCTCTTAGCTCAGCTGAAAAGGAAGTTACTTCTAGAACAAATATTGAGAGGCAAGATAGTGACACCAGATGTACTTTTCTGCCACTTCCAATCCAGAACATATAAGTGGGTTTGACTTCACCTTTGCTGCATCTTCTTCAGCTCAGAGTCAAGTATCAACACCAACACGCCACCACAAAAAGAATAATTTGGCTAAAATTTCTTTTGATACTACTTATTGCAGTTCAAATGTGAGAATTCCTAGTGCATCATCCTCTGTACAGTTTTCTCCTTATCCTGGGGCTTCAGTGCATTTATCTCCCTGGCAAGGCCAGAAAACAGATTTATCTACTTTGCAAAGCAAGGCTGGAGGGAATTCTGTGGCGAACAAAGGACCGGAGATCAAGCATGAACCTAATTTGATGGGTCCAAGCGCCGCAATTCAGGAATCATGTGAAAAGTGGCGATTAAGGTAATTATTAGTTTTTGATAATTTACCTTCATTCTTTTAAAGCATATTGTTTCTAAGTAGATTAATAATCCATATATTCCTGTAGATCATATTTGATCCATCTTGTAATTTGATGATGTGACGTCTGTTTGTGCTTGATTCCCTTCCACTGATAAATCCATCTTGTATGTACCAGGGGAAACCAAGCGTATGCAAATGGAGATTCATCCAAAGCTGAGGAATATTATACGCAGGGGATAAGTTGTATTCCTGCGAGTGAGACATCTAAAAGCTGTCTTAGGGAATTGATGCTGTGCTATAGCAACCGAGCTGCTACATATATGTCTCTTGGAAGAATGAAAGATGCACTAGGAGATTGCATGATGGCCATTGCAATAGATCCCAACTTTTCAAAGGTTCAACTTAGAGCAGCTAAGTAAGGCTCTGCATTTGTTTCATAATTCTTTCAACTGTATAATTCTCTCTGTTTAAGAAATTCCTTTTTGTTTCAAAGTCTTTTCTGTATGAGGGTTTTTAAAGTATTTTTCAAACTGTTTTCAGTTTCTTCTCTGATGCTTATTTGAATCTTAACCTTTCATTTTAATCGCCCTTTTGTAGCGATAAATATGCATTTCCAAGGAGTTAAATTACCAACCATGTTTTCCTTTTCCTACATATGTGTCTCTTTGGAGTCAATATTGCATTGTGCTGTTATCCACTTCTGGTGATTAGTTTGATTCATGCTCGTTATTGGCTTTCTCTTTTCTCTCCTAACATGGGCCTCTTTCTTTTATCTTTTCCTTCAAGTTGCTACCTTTCCCTTGGGGAAGTTGAGAACTCAACGCGATATTTCAGAAAGTGCTTACAATCTGGAACTGATGTTTGCCTGGACCGAAAAATTGCATTAGAAGCCTCTGATGGCCTGCAAAAGTCACAGGTGCTTATTGTTATTATTATTTTGAGAGGAATTAATATACTAATGAACCTTTTTGTTTTTTGTTCAGGTGATACTACTTGATGTTAATTGTAACATTAATCAGGATTCTTAGTTTATTCTTTGGATGCTGGTTTATTGAGGTGATGATAATATGAATGATGGCTGGTTTCCTCTATTACAGAAATTGTCCGAATGCATGTACCGCTCTGCTGAACTTTTGCAAAGAAGAACATCTGATGATGCCGAGAGTGCTCGTGAACTAATTGCCGAGGCCTTGAAAATAAGCTTGTACTCTGAAAAGTTACTTGAAATGAAAGCAGAAGCTCTTTTCATTGTATGTTCATTCATATATACTTGTATAAATGTGGCTCGTATGACAGTAGATAGTTTACTGTTTATTTAAGCATATGTTGAATCACACGAAGATACTTGGAATCGTAACAAACATTTTTTGCAATCTTGCAGCTGCACAAATATGAAGAGGTAATTCAGTTGTGTGAGCAGACATTTGATTCGGCTGAAAAGAATTCCTTATCATTTGAGAGCAATGGGCAAATGGTCAATCTGGATGGTTCTGGCTTCTCAAAGGAGTCAACCTTTAGAATTTGGCGGTGTCACATGATCTGCAAATCTTACTTTCATCTAGGAAAGCTTGAAGAGGCTATTGCCTTGCTGGAGAAGCAAGAGCAATTGCAATCCTCTACGGATAGGTAAAAATCACTACCCTTCACTCATTCAATATATCAATTAATGCACTGTAATACAACATTTTTGTACAATTTGGGTCGGTCCAGGGATGGAATCAATAGTTTGGAATCATCAATTCCTTTGGCTGCTACTATCCGCGAGCTCTTGAGTCATAAGGTATTTCCTTGACATACATTTTGCATTTAGAAGCGTTTTCTAGTTTATGCACAGTTCTGCACAACATTGTGCTTTTGTTGGTGTGGTTGCCATTTTTTGTCCTTTAGGCTGTGGGATTGACTTTTGAACATGCAAGAACATGTAAAAGCGTTATTTCCAAAACTTTATTGCTACCTAAACTGGTGGAATTTACATCGAGTTGGCTTTTATTGGGAAATTGCTTTCACTACTATTTTTCTTTTCTTTCAGAACCAAAAGGCAAATTATAATTGGTTTTTTAATAACAAAATTCCCCATCCGGCATCCTGAAGTGGAGCTAGTACTCAGAATTTCTAACAACTAGATCACACTGGTGCCTAGAAAACTAGTGTCATCTTACACCCATGATTTATTTGTCAGAAGTCTCGACTGCTTTATGGTGTATAGATAAAATGTTTGGTATCAAAATGCAGTTATTTCTTTTATCTGCAGGTTGCAGGGAATAAAGCATTTCAGTCAGGAAGACACTCGGAAGCTGTTGAACATTATACCGCTGCTTTATCTTGCAATATGGAGTCCTGGCCTTTTGCAGCAATTTGTTTCTGCAATCGCGCTTCGTCGTATAAAGCTCTGGGTCAAATCACTGATGCAATTGCTGATTGCAGCCTTGCCATAGCACTTGATGGACATTATTTGAAGGTTGTTCTGCAAACTGATGTTATCATTACATTCATACATTTGAATATGTGTTGAGAAGAAATAGGATGAATTTGAGTTGAGAGATTAAACTGAGTCCATTTTATTTTCCTTATTATTGGGGAAAAAACAAGTAGTCATCTTACGTAAATTTAAAATTGAAGAATCTAAACCTGGCTACTAAGCACATGCTGAAGCTTAATTTATAGGACTGCCTGGATGGTGTCGTTGTACTGACCAACTTAGGTTCTACCTTGAGAGAGTGATTTACGAAATTATGAAATGTAAATTTTAATATCTGCCAAGACCGTTGGTACTTTTTCCTCTTGGTAATATATTTGTGGGTTCACACTTTTGCAGGCGATTTCTAGACGAGTCACTTTATATCAGATGATTAGAGACTACGAGCAGGCAGCCGGTGATATTGAAAGATTTATTTCTCTTCTCACGAATCAAATGGAGACCAAGACCGGTCAATTCAGAGCATCCGACAGACCAAAGAACTTGGGAAATGACTTGAGACAAGCTCGTTTGTGGCTTTCTGAAATCGAGGAAGAAGGCAAAAAGGAAGTCCCTCTGGATTTCTATCTGATTTTGTAAGTTCCTTATTCATTTATTATAATTGTCGTCTAGAATGCATCGAGGTTCATATGAACATGGATCCTTCGGGCCACTTATTTGGCTTAAGATCATATTCATTTGTTTGCTCTTTCTTTAAACCTTCTCAAATATTTTTCCTGGGTAGTAAATTTCAGATTTCAAGGGATTTCAAAGTTTTCTAGTCATCTTTGTTGGACTATTTAATAGAGGAAAAGTAGCAAGTTCTGCAATATTTTGTTGTCTATTTAGCTTTTTCAGAGTCATAGTTATGGATTATGGATCAAGAACCATATTACGATTTACCATATTTGTTATTTTAATTGTAATGTCAGGGGGTTGAACCATCTGTTTCAGCAGCAGAAATTAAGAAGGCATATAGGAGAGCGGCTCTTAGACATCATCCCGATAAGGTTTCTTATATATTCTTCTATATGAATATTTTTAGAAGCTTGGTGTCAACCTGATAAATTGTTTTATTATTTATTTATGTAGGTTGTTCAATCCCTTGTAAGACATGAAAATGGAGATGACAGGCTTTGGAAGGAGATAAGAGAGGAGGCCTACAAGGATGCTGACAAACTATTAAGATGATTGGAGAGGCATATGCAATACTTTCAGACCCTGTCAAGGTAAAACTTGTAAATGTTGAATATATATATATATATATCCGTATATGATGCATCCGAATCCGAGTAACATAGTTTAATAGGTATTCCTTTATGAATAAAATAGTGAAACCACAGTCCTTTTGTTGATCACCATCTAATGGTCGGTTATCTCAGATTTATTTAGAATAAAAAGCGAATGGTAATACAACTTGACTCGATTTTCGCTTGGGAATCATGCATGTCCTTCCTCTACTTTGCATATCATTCTTCACAAAACCATATGTCAAACAAGCATTCTAAGTGTATCTTCTCTCATATTCTTTTTCCTTTTGTTTCAACGATGTCTTCTCGCAGGGCTCAAGGTACGATTTTGAAGAAGAGTCGAGGAATGAGCAGAAGAAACATACCGGAGTCGCATCCAGAACAGCTACAGATGCTCAAAGTTTTTCGACAGATAGAAGTGGAAGTAGGCAACCATGGAGGGAAATCAGAAGAGCGTACGGCTACTCAACCTCCAGAGGAGCAGAAGCCACTCGATCGAACAGATTCTATTGACAATTTTAAGCCACACGTCGGAAGAGATATCTGATCAAGTTATACAAACGATGTCTAACAGACTTGCAGACGGGTCAAGTACTCCGCATAACGGAATTCACTCTGACCACTGTCAAGAACTAGGCGTGAAAGGAGTACCAATCGAAAGCCTTACTGCAAATTACGAGTAAATGGCAGCAACAGGGACCAACAAAGTTGAAAGTTAGAAATCTGAAAACCCTTTTGTTTTGCTCACCAAGAAAAGGAGGGGAAATTAAAATAGAAGCCATGGAAGAAGCTTCAAGGGTTTTGCAGTTTTTTTAATTGATAAAAAGCTCAAGAGTGTTCATATCATTGCTTTTCCTTTATTTCATCTTTTCTTGATTGATTTCATTGCTTGTTGTTTATGGAATGAAGCTTTGAAGTGAAAGATGTGCTTTGATTTACTTGGAATTGAAATGACGGGAACGGGAACGTGTGCCAGTCACGTGACTAAACACGCTGAGTGGGAAAAATCTCACGTGGCACGCGGAAAAACGCGAACGACTCATTGTGTGGGAAATAAATATCAGTGTCAACCGTGATGTGGGGAAAAATTCACGTGTCGTGTATCTAGATGATTGTGGTCCATTTGGGGATGGACATTTTACCCGATCTTGTCGGGTTTCGACTCGGTCTGATCGGGTCAGATTTTTAATGAAAAAAATCGTGTTTGGATTGGGTTAAATTTTTTAAGGTTTAACTCGGGTCGAGTTTGGGTTTAGGGTAAAAAATATTTGATTGGACCTTATTTGGGATTAATTGTGTAATTTTTTCCTAATTTTTTAGGGATATTTATAATAATACACTTTCTTTATACATTTTTTATAATTAGGTCTTTAAAATTAAATTTTTATTTATAATTTAGTCTTTTAAATTATAATTTTTTATGATTAAGTCACCTAAAATTATTTTTTACAATTAGGTCCCTAAAAATATTTTTTCTATAGGTCGGGTCGGGGTCGGATTTAATATATTTATTTTTGGGCCGGGTCGAATTTCTTAAAGAATATGTTCGAGTGTACGTGTTTAAGGTATTTATTTTCGGGTCGAGTTTAGGTAGGCCAAAAACTTAATGGAAACAAGAACAAGTTTACTTTTTTGTTATTTTTTCCAAAGCAAAATGTCAAATGAATTACTACCAAATAATACAACGTCAAATTAATTCTATTTAATTTAACTTAATTATTAATTAATTAGTTCCACAGCATGTTCAAAATTGCAAGCAGGACATGTGGTGCATTTCCTTTCTTTATGTAATAACGACATGTGGTCCGGTTCGAGAGATACGATGGTTTCGTACGCATTTAAAAACAAAGAGTGCGTCGAGAAAATAAAGTGACTTATCGTGAGATTTTGTAAGTTGCGAGAGATATATTTGTTCTGTAATTTATTTTAATATATTTTTAACGAATTTCCAGGTTGGTTTTGTTGGCTGACACTTCTGAGGGCTAATGATTCACAGTTGGACTTTGAGAATTTAAACCAAATCATGTTTTCATTTTTATTTTTAATTATTTAAAAACTACAATAGAATCTGATGTGGGTTCTAGTGTTTTGGTTTAAATAATTTAATTTGTATGTATGTGTGAATTTATTCGAATTTAAAATTGAACACATGTATTATATTGTACTTGAATTCATTTGCAAACGTTATATGTGCTTTTGGAGATTTTATGATCGATAATTTGATTGTATATTGAGAATGATTGATTTTGATTGTAATTATTCGAATTATGTATAGTAATTATAATTATGATTGTACCTTCTGTAACACCTTTATTAGTATTTAATATCCAACACCAATATAGAGTGTCACATGATTTCTTAACCACTATTCATAATAGTTATATGTTATAGAAATGACGATTTATCATTTTTCCCTTTTACGCGTAACAACAGTTACTAATTTTTTCACCAATCAATTTAACTCCGATTCTAGGCAGCAACTTAACAGTTTATTACTACAATCAATAAATAACATAACTGCCTAAAAACCGCCTGAAATAGAAAATTCTTTCGACTATTCTAAAAATTCATTTTCTAATATTTACCCGATTTTCATTACTAGAAAATCTATTAAACCATTACCAAGATTAATAAAACTATCCATCAACCATTAACCACATATCTAGGTATAATTTATTACAAACATATCTAAATTAGTTCAAAACGAGCTACTAATAACCTATACATGCCAACTAGCAACATCAAAACGCATTCAAGGATGTCATGACCAATATTGTTTATTTTTCTTCCTGATAATGATGCCTGTTACTCCTTACTCCGATCTTTGTTCTTACCTACGCATGAAAATCATCATACGCTAAGTATATACTTAGTGAAGCAATTATAACAATTAATGCAATACAACCTGATTTAATCTCATGTCAAGATAATAATAACCGTGCGTTGTGATCATTATATACATATATTCTTATTTCCTTATGTTAATCATGTATTAACAAAATATAACCGGATATAAAATCCTACCAACATGTTTGCCATTTACTCCGAGAGTTCATATACTCTCTAAATTATTTACCATTTATTCTATAAATTATTATCCAAAGTAGTCTTGAAGACTTTGAGCACACGAGATAAAGCTGCATCAAAGTGCTAATAAATATAAGGTTGTCCTCCTCTGCACATCACATTAGGATGTGTTAACCATTCTGCACATTAGGTTGTGCTAACCATATTGCACATTAGGTTGTGCTGACCATTCTGCACATTAGGTTGTGCTGACCATACTGCACATTAGGTTGTGCTGACCGTTCTGCACATTAGGTTGTGCTGACCACACTGCACATTAGGTTATGCTAACCATTCTGCACATTAGGTTGTGCTGACCACACTGCACATTAGGTTGTGCTAACCATTCTGCACATTAGGTTTTGCTGACCATACTGCACATTAGGTTGTACTAACCATTCTGCACATTAGGTTGTGCTGACCATTCTCTAAGTGTTAAGTACTAACACTATAGGGCTATCTCGGATAATTATGCACTGAAGTGCTTCCCGCACATTTATAAGGTTGTGCTTACTGTTGCGTGTAATAAGTGCTACGCAATTGTGCAAGTATACACGTCGCAAGTAATAAAGTGATATGAGCATCGAGTATCGTCTCCACAGGGATTGGTTTGGGCCACTTTGCTTTAGTTATCATACTGTAAAAGTAAAAACACAATTGATAGTAAGAGTTGATTTTAACGAGTAAAGTAAAAGCAATAAACTAAAAGAATAGATAAAAGAAAAAAAGAGAATAAGCTAGGTTATCGTGAGTTGAGGTGTGATAGCCGATTGGATCATCTTGGTAAAAGAGTGCAAGGGAAACTCAGTTGCCGTGGCAACTTGCACAGCCGGGTTGCCTTGGAAACTAATCGATGGTTGCCTGGGCGACTAGCTGGGTAACTACTTGGGCGGCTGGGCAGCAACTTCAAGGTTCGGCGGAGCGCTCTTCAATGGTTTCTTTTTATCCCTAAGTTGAAACTCTAGCTATTTGTGCATGCCTTGATAATACATCATTGTGTGAATCAAGGGTGAACAACAACCAATCTTGCGCTCCTCTTAGCCGTTGAAATCCTTAGCTTATTCCTAAGCCGGATTAATCTTCACCATTAATAGATTGAATAAAGACCATACTCATTCGTTTCTTGAATCTAACTCTCCCGATATTAGATAAATAGATAAAGTTACGAGATCCTCTCCCAATTCACTCGCAAACAAGAATAAGAACCAAGAATGAGTAAACCTTGAATTGAAAGTGCAAACTCTTATTACCTAAACAAAATCCAATTGTTTCTCACAACAACAAAACACAATAACCTTAGCCAAATAGATTTAGTTCATGGTTGGGTTCAAAAGATATACAAAGAATAATCCCTAAACCATGAATCTAATGAAAGCAAAGAAGAAAAAGAAGAGATCGAACTCTCTCTCCCCTTGCTCTCTTGTTGAAATTTCTTTCCTCTTGCCTTATGGAGTTGTCGAAATTTTCCCTCTTCTTGCCCTATGGGGTTGTCGAAATTTTCCCTCTTCTTGCTCTCTTAGAGTTGACGGCTTGGTGATCTATTTATAGGGCTAGGTCAAAGTCCTTCTTTGAGGAGAAAGTTAAGTTGGAATTAAATTATCTTTAAAGAATATAATTCTTTATTATAATTATATTCCTTCTAGAACTTCTCCTATCTTCTTGGAATTTAATTCTTCTTTAACCTCTTCATGGAAATCAAACTTATTTGGTATTTAGCTTTGCTCCACGTCATCTTGGGCTTGTCTAGTCATCAATTTCGACTACCATATCACCTTATTCTTTGTCGACAATTGCCCTGACAACTAGTTCGGCATCTCCGTCATGTACTGCCCTGGCAACTGGTTCTAGCCTTGTTTAGGCAAGTGATTCTGCACACACACAAAAACACACCAAAGCAGCATCTTTTTCCACAAAAATCACCAAGTTATGTAATCAAGCTCAACGGTGGAAAGAAACATGAATTAATGCATGAATGACTAACTATGCAACTAATATGAGCTTAAGTCTAACAATAATATGAGTAAAAAGGGTAATAAAAATAGTACTTTTGAACACTTCTCACACCCCCAAATCGAACTATTGCTTGTACTCAAGCAATGCAAACTAACAATTACCTGCCAAGACTTTAATCATCAAAGACATGCTTCAAACTTGAATTCAAACCTCAGAACCGTGGCACAAAGTATGATCACCTTTAAATTTTTCAGATAGCACAAAAATTACCCGAAACCAAACTATAATGCTCATGACAATGTGTGTACGTAGCTGTGTACAAGCTAATTTCAAGATTCTATGTGAACAATAGGCTTTTATCAATTTAATTATCAGGGCATTTATTTATTTTTTTCACTAGAGCCAATTTTCGGGCACCTCTAGCAAAGTAAGCAATTTCTCATTTTATTTTAGTCGACTGAGCCAATTTCGGGCACCTCTAGCTATTCTTTAATGTGCATTAACTACTAGAGCCAATTTCGGGCACCTCTGGCAAAAAAGTGCATTTACTACTAGAGCCAGTTTCGGGCACCTCTAGCAAGAATTTAACTTTTAATTTTCAATTTTAAATTTACCCAAATTTTAAGCAACCTAAGTTCACTAAGTTTCTTTCAATCAACAAGCCATAACCGTGTAAAAAAATTAGCGTCATAGTAAAATTCTAAGTCCTTTTCATGCAATCCTAAAATTAAAGGTTCTTTCAATTAAATGCAGTGGCAAAAATTCATCATTGGATATTCAACAAGTCTTAAGCAATTAAATCCAATTAAAGTCATGACAAGTAACATATGCAACCTATATGTGATAGCTAAAGATGAATGCAACTAAACGTGAAACTAACTAGAAACCAGCACCCCCAAACTCGAGAGAAGCATTATCCTCAATGCACGTAAAAGTGAAACAAAATTTAAAAGAAACTAAATGAAATGAGTTAGTCAGAGAGGTAGTCACCTCGAGTGATAAGTTTCCTTCGTGCCGTTTGCTTGATTCTTTTTTCGGTCAGTGGTTGAATGCTTGTGGTTGGTACCGCGTGAATAGCATTGCTTTGATTATGATGTTAGATTAAATAATTTCCCAAAGTTGAAATTTTAGTGACTAATTCAAATTGTTGGAGAAAATAGAGGAAATTATTGAATATTTATTGTAGGATTTGTGATACTAGCATGAGAGGGGTCAAAATAATCATTTTAGAAAAGAAGTTGAAACTGCTTTGCAAGTCAGAAACATCAGTCAACTTGAGAAGCATTTTTGGATGGGATCCAAGCATTTATGGGTCAACATGTCTCTTAAAACTTGTCCGGCTGCAAATAATCTTTCCAACACATCTTGAAACGCCTCAATCGGACATCTGGATCTCAAGATACGTCTATTTTAGCGAAGACAACGCATGCAGAAATTCCTATACGGGATTTTTGGATAATTACGAATTTTCAAAATTTTATTTGATTATTTGTAATTTAAATCAATATAAGATTCTGCAATATCTATTATGATCAGATTTATTTAATTAGGATTTTATTTTTAGCATTCATTTATTATTAGAAGTTACTTATCTAATTAGGAGATTAGATTTTAGCATTTATTTATTGTATTTAATTCTTAAGTTTAGTAGGATTAGAACTTCTCCATGGCCTATATAAAGGAGGCTTCACCCACATTGTAATTCAGATTTGAATGATTAAATAAAATTCTCTCTTGAGTTCCAACTTGCAAGAACATTATCTTTTGTTTTAGAAGCAAATCGATTTTCAAGTTCTCCAGGATTTATTGTTGATGATCTTCACACTTATGCTTGCCCATACAAAAGCGTTTGGGAGGGTGGGTTAGAGCCGCTTGAGATTGCTTTCTTAGATAATTGCGTCTAAAAAGGTGCCGACAACAACTATCAATTCATCACGCCATCTTCACATATTCAAGCTTCCTCCATTGACGCCACCACCATAAGTAAATATGAATTTTTATATTTGTTCTTTATTTTGGTTTGTTTTGTTTTTCTCTTTATTCGAATTTGCGCTACTCTATCATTTGGTATCATAGCATGAGAGGGGTCAAAATAATCATCTTGGAAAAGAAGTTGAAACTGCTTTGCAAGTCAGAAACATAAGTCAACTTGAGAAGCATTTTTGGATGGGATCTAGGCATTTATGGGTCAACATGTCTTCTTAAAACTTGTCATTTGTCAAATTCAAACGAGCGAATTTTAAGCTGAAAATTTCTAGATCATATCTACACCTTTGGAGTCACCACATAAAATTTCAGAATTTTTTGACATCGGGAACACCTCAAACGAAGTAGATCAAGTTGCTGCAAAATTCTAGGGTTTTTGGGGTTTTTCTAATTTTCTTTCATTCTTAGCCATTAGTTTTCGTTTGTTTTAGCTTTTATTGCTTCTTACACATCTTCTAACACCTTGTTTCCTTGTGTTAGTATGACTAAAAGTTGCATACTCTTCTTTCTCATTGCAACTATAATTCTATTGGTGTCTAACATTTTCTTTGGATTCTTAAAGCAATTAGGATGTTTTATTCTCTTTTCAACACTCGTTATCGTATACCAATAAATATTTTTCAATCACGATGTAAGATACAATGTCATCTATGTTATTTAATTATTGATGGTGACAGTCGTGTAAACTTAGTGAGTAGCTTCATTGTTGATGCACTCGATCTACCATGCCAAGAACACCCTAAGCCGTATCATCTTCAAGGGTTTAATAGCGGACCAGATATGAAGGTAACCGAACGTTGTTTAATCTCTTTTACTTTTGGAATCTATTATGATGATGTATGGTGTGACATGGTCCCTATGGAAGTCACCCACTTGCTATTAGGAAGACCTTGGAAAAATGGTCGTGGCGCTGTACATCGAATCAATACAAATGGATACTCAGTTGTGCACCAAGGCCAGAAACTCTCGTTTGCTACAATAGAGCCGGAAAAAGTAGATGAATAAATAGCGAAAGCAAAAAAACAGTATGAGAGGATAAAACGAAAAGGATTGAAAGCACAAAAGGCTGAATTAATTGACCACACAAAGGCAACCAACCATGAAAACATCCCAAAACCAGAAGGTACGCATGATTCTCTTTGTACTTCTACTTCTAGCATTTGTGCAAATGTTGATATTGGAGAAGAACCATCTCCCAAACAAAAGGATAGTGATAATGAACACAATAGACAAGATGACAATGCTTCTAATCCCTCATGTAAAGTAGTAGGTCCACTTGCTATACTCCCATCACCTCCCCACGAAGAAAGTAAGTGTAATTCTAACCCTTCATTTGATTCTTGTCCTATCATTCCGTTAGAAACACTTTCTCCTCTACAGAAATTGTACATTGATGATAAATTTTGTGAGAGGGATATGGGATGTGAGATACAAAAGACTGAGAGTAAAGAGGCCGAAGTCTTCTTCAACATAAGTTCGACGAGTTCTTGTGAGAGAGATCATCTTCACACTCTTGCTTGCCTAGATAATCCGGCTAAGAGGGTGGGTTAGAGCCGCTTCAGGTTGCTTGCTTAGATAATTGAGTCTAAGAGGGTGCCGAGGACAAAACAACATCAACAATTCGCAAGCCATCTTCATCTTCAACCTTCACTCCATCTTCCATAATTCCATAAACAAAGCTGGAATTTTCAGATTTGTTTTACTTATCTCTTTCTCATTTTTTTTAATCGTTTATATTCTTATTTCTTATCATATAATCCTTCATCTTGTGTTTCTTTCTTTAAATTTCCAGCATTGAATCTGAAAATTTCAAGAAAATCCCTTCTATTTTCTCTTGAATTTTCAGATCTGCCCAAACTTCTTTGATTGAGTCTAGAGCTCCTAGTTCTTGTAATAACTTGATTGAAGGCTTCCAAATCCAAGATTGCGCTACTCTATCAAGTTTGCCCCATCAATAGATATACTATTCCCTCTAATTTTCCTTGTTCACTACAAGGATTTCTGGTCAACATAATTTTGATATCATTCAACCAATTATCAGTAACCATTAAATCTTTATCAGTATCATTCTAATTTTTTGGTGCTTTCAGTTCCCTTAATTCCTTCAGAACTAATACTATTGCTTGCCAATTTATAATGGCATCCAACACCCAAAGAAATAAATCTTGATCTTGCACAAACATATTTATTTGTCCTTGAGCTCATAGATCTACATTCTACTGAACTTGAGGTGGATTCTGATTCACCCCATTACTTTCCACTCTGAGCAGACATATCACGCTCGATTGCCTGACGAGATTCCCGATGATCTGACATCAGTTAATGTCACAATCATCTAATATAAGTAAGGAGTAACATATTAAATAACAAGCATCATCACATTTCTATACAAATATCAGTATTTTTGACATCCTAGTGGCATGTATATAATTTCGACTCTATACAAAAACTCAATTCATACCCAAAACCGGCTAAACCTGTAGCTCTGATACCAATAAATGTAACACCCTTACTACTATTTAATATCCAACACTAGTATAGAATGCCACATGATTTTTAACCACTATTCATAATAGTTATATGCTATAGAAATGACGATTTATCATTTTTCCCTTTTACGTGTAACAACATTTACTAATTTTTTTCACCAATCAATTTAACTACGATTCTAGGCAGCAACTTAGCAGTTTATTACTACAATCAATAAATAACATAATTGCCTAAAAACTGTCTGAAATAGAAAATTCTTTCGACTATTCTAAAAATTCATTTTCTAATATTTACCCGATTTTCATTACTAGAAAATCTATTAAACCAACACCAAGATTAATAAAACTATCCATCAACCATTAACCACATATCTAGGTATAAATTATTACAAACATATCTAAATTAGTTCAAAACGAGCTACTAATAACCTATACATGCCAACTAGCAACATCAAAACGCATTCAAGGATGTCATGACCAATATTGTTTATTTTTCTTCCTGATAATGATGCCTGTTACTCCTTACTCCGATCTTTGTTCTTACATACGCATGAAAATCATCATACGCTAAGTATATACTTAGTGAAGGAATTATAACAATTAATGCAATACAACCTGATTTAATCTCATGTCAAGATAATAATAACCGTGCGTTGTGATCATTATATACATATATTCTTATTTCCTTATGTTAATCATGTATTAACATAATATAACCGGATATAAAATCCTACCAACATGCTTGCCATTTACTCCGAGAGTTCATATACTCTCTAAATTATTTACCATTTATTCTATAAATTATTATCCAAAGTAGTCTTGAGGGCTTTGAGCACACGAGATAAAACTGCATCAAAGTACTAATAAATATAAGGTTGTCCTCCTATGCACATCACATTAGGATATGCTAACCATTCTGCACATTAGGTTGTGCTAACCATACTGCACATTAGGTTGTGCTGACCACAATGCACTTTAGGTTGTGCTAACCACTCTGCACATTAGGTTGTGCTGACCATACTGCACATTAGGTTGTGCTGACCACAATGCACTTTAGGTTGTGCTAACCACTCTGCACATTAGGTTGTGCTGACCCTTCTCTAAGTGTTAAGTACTAACACTATAGGGCTATCCCGGATAATTATGCACCGAAGTGCTTCCCGCACATTTATAAGGTTGTGCTTACCATAATGCCCGCACATTTATAAGGTTGTGCTTATCATACATTAAATGTACTTTTAACACTGTAATACTCGGACAAAATGCTAAACCGATATATTCTATAGCATTCCAACCGTACCCGGGCATAGATTTTATATCCATATATTTTAACTTGGAACTTCTGAAATTAACTTTCGTTTGTTGGAAACGAAACTAGACAACCATATCTTTACATTGGTATAAGATTCATCATCTACCATTTTTAATAAAATTTATGGCAGTTTATTAAACTTACTGCCACAATTCGAATCCAACACAACTTCCATAATTAACTTTTTAAATATTCTAGCATCCCCCTATTACTCTTTTTCTAGACATTTACCAATTGTTCATTATGGTTCTTAGTGACCATTTTGAACATTAAATAATTGTTCAAGCTCAATTTAGAGCAATTTCCATTACTATTAACTCATTTTAGACTAATATCTATTTAATTCTTAAACTTTATAGAAGTGACATTTTGGTCACTACCCCACATTTGTAAATTAAATTCATGTACCAACTAACTATTTATTTAGTTCTAACCTTTCTAGAAATTTTCCTTTGACTTTCCAACTTTGACTAATTTAGTCATTCACTAAAATTTTTATTTCAAAATATTTGAAAATGGTCCATCACATTTCTTTTCTTGTTATTTTAATTCTTTTAACTTCCTATCATGCTTGAAACATCATTTCTATCAAATAATCATCAATTCAAATTCAATCCTTTATTTTTCTTAAATTGCCGAATTGATCTCTCTACTTCCAAAATTTTCCATTTTGGTCCCTAATCATCAATTCATGCTATTTTGATCATAATTCATCAATTAAAATCCTACAATAAATATTCAATAATTTCCTCTATTTTATCCAACAATTCGAATTAGTCACTAAAATTTCAACTTTGGGAAATTATTTAATCTAACATCATAATCAAGCTTACAACATCATATTCTATTCAATTCCATCCTCAATTTAATTCCCTAACCAAAATCCCCAAATTCTTAGGGCTAGGGTTTATAACTTCAAACAAGAAATTAATCTAAATTCAAGCTTGATTTCATGTATATATCATCAATTCTACATAATACTACTCAATTCTATCATATTATATCAAAACCATAATCATCCTCATCCATGTACATGAACCAACTTGATCTTTATCATGCAAAAATACTATCAAAATGAAGAGAATCAAGCATAGATCACTTTACCTTAATTAATTTTGCTTGAAACTTGCTTTGATTCTTCAATTTTTGGCTTGAAAGTTTTGAAAGGTTTCTTTCCCCATTTCTTCTCTAGTTTCGAACAACCTTAGGATGAGAAAAGATGATATTTTTTCATCTCTCTTTTAATTAATCCACATGTCATAATTAAATGAATATTAAATTCATTTAATTAGTGAATTTACTAATTTACCCTTTTTATCCAATGGCCAAGATTTAATCTTATCAAAAATAATTGGCCAAGATCAAATCCATGTGTTTTTCACCTTTCAAAATTGCCCTCAAAGTTTCAAAATATTTTTGAAAAATACCATCCATGGCAAATGTCCAATTTGCCCTCTAACTATACTTTATTTACTAACAAGACTTGAAATTTGCCATTCCTTAAAAATCTAACTAAATCTAGTTATAATCCAACCAAATGTAATAAAATATTCATAAAATAATATTTTATTAATTTTCCATAATTTCTTGGAACTGTTTTTAAAATTTCAGTTCGATCCGATATACCGATAATTACCGGGAAATTTTATCGGATACATTTCCTCTAGAAATCTTATCTCCACAATCCATATCGAATATAATTTAATTAAAATAAATCCTTTTTATCAGTCAAAATATTGATTATGAGACATTTCCATTAGGTCACCCATCCCTGAACTGCTTTGGTTTGAGCACACTTAACAATTTCTTTCGATCCAAAAATTCTAATAATATAAGTCTCGTATGAAAAATCCAGCTAACATGGAAATGCCACTCTCGGGGGTGAACTATTCATTTACGGGGTTAACTTACATAACTTTTGAAAATTATACTTTGGTCCTTAAACTTTTCCAAAGTTCACACTTTAACCCCTAAACTTTCAAAAATTACATTTTGGTCACTAGTCCAAAAATTGGGATATTACAATTCGTCCCCCTTAAGAAAATCCATCCTCGAATTTTCATTATGTACTTAGTTCACACATAATCTCAATGATCCATCTTTCTTTTTCACAAATAGGATTAGAGCTCCCCTAGGTGATATACTAGACCGTATAAAACGTCGGTCAAATAATTCTTGTAACTGAGTTTTCAACTCTCTAAGCTTTGTAGGAGCCATCCTGTAAAGTGCCATCGATATTGGTGTTGTTCCAGGAAGCACATCAATACCGAATTCCACATTTCGATTGAGAGGTAATCTCGAAAATTCATCTGGAAATTTTCGTACCGTTGGTATATTTTCCAGATTTATTTTTGATTCTTGAGCACTTATCACATTGCTCATATTGATTGGCCTTTCGCCCACAAATATCATTTCTAAGCCATCTTGTTTCTTTAAGATTAACCTTTTTAAATCGGCATTCAACAATAGCATTATATACCGATAACCAATCTATTCTAAAAATAACTTCAAACTCTTGGAATGGTAATTCTCACATAATCTGCTTTGGAGGGATTTGTGTAGTGATTGCATTCCACCACACGTACTAGTTTTGATACATGCATGAGCGGGGTCAAATTACTAATATTGGACAAGAAGCTGAATTTGTTCGATGCAAACAATAAAATCCAAAACAATGCACGCATATGAGGTCAAAAACAATGCATCTTGGACAAGAAATTGAATCTGTTTGTAAAGTCTGGAAAGTTAGCCAACTTGCGACGAGTTTTCGGATGGGATCCGGGCATTTCTGATTCAAGTTTTCTTCTAACAAATTGTCCGTCATTCAATTACCTTTCCAACGCATCTTGAAACGCATCAATCGGACATCAGGAACTCACGATACGTCCAATTTACTTAAGACTGCGCATGCAGAAAGCTGGATACGGGATTATTACGGGATTTTGTAAAATTCAGCCCAAAAGCTAACATATAAGACTTTGGACGAATTAAACTTAGCCCAATATATTTATTATCATTTAAATTGATGTTTTTAGAATTTTATATACTTTAGAAACCAGCCACCCAACCCTTATCAGCTTTTCACTTGCCTTATCACACTATTCCTTGCCACACAAGCACAAGGAGTTTAAAGGCTGTTATTTTTTTTATTTTTAATTGGATTAGGTTTTCCTTGTTTTAGTAGAAGTTAAATTAATTTGTCTATCCTTCACCTATAAAAGGATGAAGCCTCCATCATTGTAAGACATATTTTCTTTGATTTATGAAATATTTAGTGAGCTTGTTTTTGCAAGTGCTGATTACTTGTGCCTTCGAAGTCTTCTTCAACATAAGTTCGATGAGTTCTTGTGAGGGAGATTATCTTCACACTCTTTCTTGCCTAGATAATCGCGTCTAGGAGGGTGGGTTAGAGCCGCTTGAGGTTGCTTGCTTAGATAATTGAGTCTAAGAGGGTGCCGAGGACAAAACAACATCAACAATTCGCAAGCCATCTTCATCTTCAACCTTCACTCCATCTTCCATAATTCCATAAACAAAGCTGGAATTTTCAGATTTGTTTTACTTATCTCTTTCTCAATCTTTTTAATCTTTTATATTCTTATTTCTTATCATATAATCCTTCATCTTGTCTTTCTTTCTTTAAATTTCCAGCCTTGAATCTGAAAATTTCAAGAAAATACCTTCTTTTTTCTCTTGAATTTTTAGATATGCCCAAACTTCCTTGATTGAGTCTAGAGCTCCTAGTTCTTGCAACAACTTGATTGAAGGCTTCCAAATCCAAGATTGCGCTACTCTATCATTTGGTATCGGATTCAGGTCGTTCTTAAGGATGTTATTGAGCAACGTATTGGATTTTACCCTTTTGGGGACTCGATGTCATTATTGTTGTCGACTAGATCATTCAGGGTATGATTGTCCAGATAAGTTTTATTTTCAAGAAAATTTTTTGAGAGATATGATGTCTAAATTCATGTCTTCTAATGATATTAAAATCCGTGATCCGGAGCATGATAAAGAAATTTGTTCTTCTAAAGAACATGAGGAAGACGATACCGTCGAGAGTTTAACCTTGCCTATTGATGAGGAAGAAATTATAAGTAGTGTGTTTGTTTCCAGTGACGAACCTACTATTCCGATTCAAGATGATCATCAAACGACAAACACCGATGAAGGTACCTTACAATCAAAAGGTATCATTGGATGTTTTCAGAATTCTATTTATGCTTATTCCTCTTTTAGCGTCAATAACAATTTTGAAGATGAGAATGAGTTACTTTGCGACCAAAAGAACAATCGTAATGATCCCAATGAGAAGGAACTTGTAAATTACATTGCAAAAAGAGACTCTGCAAAAAGATCCTTCAAGACGTCTTCTCTTCTATGGTACTTTGATGAACTTCCTCCATTTACCGATCTAGATTCGAGGGCGAATCTTTTTGAGGAGTGGGAGAATGATATGAGCATGAGAGGGGTCAAAATAATCATCTTGGAAAAGAAGTTAAAACTGCTTTGCAAGTCAGAAACATCAGTCAACTTGAGAAGTATTTTTGGATGGGATCCAGGAATTTATGGGTCAACATGTCTTCTTAAAACTTGTCTGGCTGCAACTTATCTTTCCAACGCATCTTGAAATGCCTCAATCGGACATCTGGATCTCAAGATACGTCTATTTTAGCGAAGACAGCGCATGCAGAAATTCCTATACGGGATTAATACGAGATTTTTGGATAATTACGAATTTTCAAGATTTTATTTGATTATTTGTAATTTAAATCAATATAGGATTCTGCAATATCTATTAGGATCAGATTTATTTAATTAGGATTTTATTTTTAGCATTCATTTATTATTAGAAGTTACTTATCTAATTAGGAGATTAGATTTTAGCATTTATTTATTGTATTTAATTCCTAAGTTTAGTAGGATTAGAGCTTCACCATGGCCTATATAAAGGAGGCTTCACCCACATTGTAATTCAGATTTGAATGATTAAATAAAATTCTCTTTTGAGTTACAACTTGCAAGAACATTATCTTGTGTTTTAGAAGCAAATCGATTTTCAAGTTCTCCGGGATTTGTTGTTGAGGATCTTCACACTCCTGCTTGCCCATACAAAAGCGTTTGGGAGGGTGGGTTAGAGCCGCTTGAGATTGCTTGCTTAAATAACTGCGTCTAAGAGGGTGCCGACAACAACTATCAATTCATCACGCCATCTCCACATATTCAAGTTTCCTCTACTGACGCCACAACCATAAGCAAATCTGAATTTTTAGATTTGTTCTTTATTTTGGTTTGTTTTGTTTTTCTCTTTATTCGAATTTGCGCTACTCTATCAATTTGAATTGATGAATTATGATCAAAATAACATGAATTGATGATTAGGGACTAAAATGTAAAATTTTGGAAGTAGAGAGATCAATTCGGCAATTTGAGAAAAATAAAGGATTGAATTTGAATTGGTGATTATTTGATAGAAATGATGTTTCAAGCATGATAGGAAGTTAAAAGAATTAAAATGACAAGAAAAGAAATGTGATGGACCATTTTGAAATAAAAATTTTAGTGAAAGACTAAATTAGTCAAAGTTGGAAAGTCAAAGGAAAATTTATAGAAAGGTTAGAACTAAATAAATAGTTAGTTGGTACATGAATTTAATGTACAAATGTGGGGTAGTGACCAAAATGTCACTTTTATAAAGTTTAAGAATTAAATAGATATTAGTCTAAAATGAGTTAATAGTAATGGAAATTGCTCTAAATTGAGCTTGAAAAATTATTTAATGTTCAAAATGGTCACTAAGAACCATAATGAACAATTGGTAAATGTATAGAAGAAGAGTAATAAGAGGATGTTAGAATATTTAAAAAGTTAATTATGGAAGTTGTGTTGGATTCGAATTGTGGCAGTAAGTTTAATAAATTGTCATAAATTTTATTAAAAATGGTAGATGATGAATCTTATACCAATGTAAATATGTGGTTGTCTAGTTTCGTTTCCAACAAACGGAAGTTAATTTCAGAAGTTCCAAGTTAAAAGATATGGATATAAAATCTATGCCCAAGTAAGTTTTTGATGGGCAGGGTACGGTTGGGATGCTATAGAATATATTGGTTTAGCATTTTGTGCGGGTATTACAGTGTTAAAAGTACATTTAGTGTATGGTAAACACAACCTTATAAATGTGCGGGCATTATGGTAAGTGATAAGTGTTCAAAAGTACTATTTTTATTAACCTTTTTACTCATATTATTGTTAGACTTAAGCTCATATTAGTTTCATAATTAGTCATTCATGCATTAATTCATGTTTCTTTCCACCGTTGAGCTTGATTACATAACTTGGTGATTTTTGTGGAAAAAGATGCTGCTTTGGGGTGTTTTTGTGATTGTGCAGAATCACTTGCCTAAACAAGGCTAGAACTAGTTGCCAGGGCAGTGCATGAAGGAGATGCCGAGCTAGTTGCCAGGGCAATGCATGAAGGAGACGCCAAGCCAGTTGCCAGGGCAATTGTCGACAAATAATAAGGTTATATGGTAGTCGAAATTGATGACTAGACAAGCCCAAGATGGCGTGGAGCAAAGCTAAATCCCAAAGGAGTTTGATTTTCATGAAGAGGTTAAAGAAGAATTAAATTCCAAGAAGATAAGAGAAGTTCTAGAAGGAATATAATTATAATAAAGAATCATATTCTTTAAAGATGATTTAATTCCAACTTAACTTTCTCCTCAAAGAAGGACTTTGACCTAGCCCTATAAATAGATCACCAAGCCGTCAACTCCAAGAGAGCAAAAAGAGGGAAAATTTCGACAACCCCATAGGGCAAGAAGAGGGAAAATTTTGACAACTCCATAGGGCAAGAGGAGAGAAATTTTGACAAGAGAGCAAGGGGGAGAGAGTTCGATTTCTTCTTCTTCTTATTTGCTTCCATTAGATTTATGGTTTAGGGATTATTCTTTGTATATCTTTTGAACCCAACCATGAACTAAATCTATTTGGCTAAGGTTATTGTGTTTTGTTGTTGTGAGAAACAATTGGATTTTGTTTAGGTAATAAGAGTTTGCACTTTCAATTCAAGGTTTACTCATTCTTGGTTCTTATTCTTGTTTGCGAGTGAATTGGGAGAGGATCTCGTAACTTCATCTATTTATCTAATATCGGGAGAGTTAGATTCAAGAAACGAATGAGTATGGTCTTTATTCAATCTATTGATGGTGAAGATTAATCCGGCTTAGGAATAAGCTAAGGATTTCAACGGCTAAGAGGAGCGCAAGATTGGTTGTTGTTCACCCTTGATTCATGTAGGAATGTATTATCAAGGCATGCACAAATAGCTAGAGTTTCAACTTAGGGATAAGAAGAAACCATTGAAGAACGCTCCTCCGAACCTTGAAGTTGCTGCCCAGCCGCCTAAGTAGTTGCCCAGCTAGTCGCCCAGGCAACCATCGATTAGTTGCCAAGGCAACCCCGCTGTGCAAGTTGCCACGGCAACTGAGTTGCCCTTGCACTCTTTTACCAAGACGATCCAATCGGCTATCACACCTCAACTCACGATAACCTGGCCTATTCTATCTTTTTCTTTTATCTATTCTTTTATTTTATTGCTTTTACTTTACTCGTTAAAATCAACTCCTACTATCAATTGTGTTTTTACTTTTACAGTGCGATAACTAAAGCAAAGTGGCCCAAACCAATCCCTGTGGAGACGATACTCGATACTCATATCACTTTATTACTTGCGACGTGTATACTTGCACAATTGCGTAGCACTTATTACACGCAACAAGTTTTTGGCGCCGTTGCCGGGGACTGGCAATTGGTGTTAGTTGTTTTTGTTATTGCATTTTTTCTTAGTTTTTCTAACTTTTCTTTTTGTTTGTTTTATCAAAAAAAAATTAGGTGCACTACAAGTTAAGGGACATCAACATGTCAGGAAATAAAAGCCGATCTATTCGAGAGTTGATGTTGGAAAATATGAATCAATCCAATCAAGAGTTTCTTGCACCCTTTGATGATTACCTATACCAACCGAGAAAAGCCCAAAGAGCCTATACCGTGGAAAAATCTTGTGCTATGTGTGGAGAACATCATGTGTTTGAAAATTGCCCTCACATTTTCGGTGCATATGACTACATGGAGGACCATAGAGGGAACCAGCAGCAAAATTCTTCATGGTATGGTCAAAAAGCTCAATTTTTTTACCATAACAATTTTGCCGCAGCAACAAATATGCCATGGCAATGTAGTCCTTTTCAAGAGCATTCCAATTCCTTGGAGGAAACGTTGCTAGCTTTCTTGGCTAGACTTAACGGATCAAATGAAGTGATTCGAGAGCTATCAAAGTCCATGGATACGAGGATAGCTCAGTGGGATGCAACCTTGGGGGATTCAGAATTTCAATTGAGGAGATCCACATATGTCATGGATAACATGCACCAACAATTCATTCCTAGGGATACTGAAGTCCCAAGGCAAGAGGACAAGGAACAATGCAAGGAAAGCTCTTCGATGTGTGAGGAACAACTAAAACCTCAAAGTCGAGAGTATGTTGATGAGAAAGACTGACCAACACATGATGAGCCTGAGCAACAAATTGCCTCGACAATGATTGATGAGCCTGAACAGAGCAATGCCGCGACAACACTCAGTGAAGCTGAGAACAACAATACTACAACAAATTTTGAGGAACCTGATGCCCAGAAGGTTACAACGTTGATGTTGAAACGGGAATCTTTAGATTGCTCTCATCTACAGTTGCCACGGCAATTGCAAGACCACATGCAAGATCAACGAGGTGATAATACTTTGCCAATGGAATATGAGCAGGTAATGGTTGAACCTTTTGAATTCTTTAAAAACTCACCTCGTCCATTGTACGTATGTCTTGAGGAACCGATGTTGGTGGATTTGAAGCCATCAAAATCTCTATTGATGGAGATATTTGAGAGGCCAAAAGAAAATGATGTTTGGACTCGTGAAGATTTTTAGAAAATTGGTTTTTGCCTTGACTTACAGCGAATTTTGGCAACTGATTTCCACAACAATTGGCTTGAGCATCAATTGCCACGACAACAAAGGATACATCCAACCATGATAGAAGTCGACAAGAATGAGGTAATTGAATGGTTGGGAATGGATATAATTTTTCCTGTTAATATATTTTTGCCTTCAGAAATAGTAGCAAGGTGGAGGACATGCATGGACTACAAGGGAACACGAAAGAAAGACACATCCACCATTGTAACGCAAAAGGGAGTAGTGGCAAGCACATTGGCCAAACTCTTTTTGGGCAATATTGTCACCCGATGGACGGTGCAGATGGACTATAAGAAGTATCGAAAACAACTCTCCTCAAGTTTTCTCAGATATGCAATAACATTAGAAGATGCATGATGGCACTCTTTCAGACATGGTCAAAGACTTCCTTGAGATCTTCATGGATAATTTTTTCTATTTTTGGTAATGACTTCGACAGTTGCCTCGGCAATTTAGAGAATATATGAAGAAACCGATTTAGTCTTTTATTGGGAGAAGTGTCATCTTATGGTAGATGAAGGAATAATGCTCAGCCACAAGATTTCATTCAAGGGAATTGAAGTAGACAAAGCCAAGGTGGACGTGATCGAGAGATTACCCCTACCAAGTTCGATTAAAGGAATTCAAAACTTTCTTGGACATGCAGGTTTTTATATGAGGTTTATTCATAATTTTTCTAAAATTACTAAACCCTTGTGCAATTTACTTGAACAGGACAAAGTCTTCAATTTTGATGATTCTTATGTCCAAGCATTTGAAACCCTAAAGGAAAAGCTTGCCTCGACACCCATTATCGTTCCACCAGATTGGACGCTACCTTTTGAGCTCATGTGTGATGCAAGTGATTTTGCGGAGGAACAGTCCTAGGCCAACTCACATGGATGAGGACGCAGATTTAGAGATATGCGATGCATTCCCGGATGAACAACTTTTAGTTGCCTCGGCAACCATGGATGTGCACGCCTCGGCAACCCTTGACGCCTCGGTAACCATGGATGCGCATGCCTCAGCAACCCTCGACGCCACAGCAGCTCTTGACGTGCATGCCTCAGCAACTCCAGATGTGCACACCTCAGCAACCCTCGATGCCGCAACAACCCTTGACGCGCACTCCTCGGCAACTCCAGATGCACACGCCTCGGTAACTCCAGATGCGCACGCCTTGATAACCACTGATATGCACGCCTCGTTAACCATGGACACGTCTCTTGACACGCACACCTCGGTAACTCTAGACGTGCACGCCTCGGTAACCCTCGATGCCTCGGCAACCATGGATGCACATGCCTCAGGAACCCTCGACGCCATAGCAGCTCTGGACGCGTACGCCTCGGCAAACTCCAAACGCGCACACCTCGACAACCCTCGATACCACAGCAACCCTTGACGCGCACGCCTCGGCAACCCTCGATGCCGCATCAACCCTTGACGCGCACGCCTCGGTAACTCTAGACGCGCACGCCTCGATAACCACTGATACTCACGCCTCGGTAATCTTAGGAGCAGTCGCCACGACAGCACATGCCTCGGTAATACCCTGGTACGCAGATTTAGTTAATTTCCTTATTTGTGGTATTTTACCTTATGGCCTTACTCACCAAGGGAAGAAGCGGTTCCGCCATGATGCTAAACATTAATTTTGGGACGAGCCTCTTTTGTTTAAACAATGTGCAGATCAGGTCATACGCCGATGTGTCCCTGAAGAAGAGCAGCAGAATGTACTCCGGTAATGCCATTCTTCATCCTATGGATGACATTTTGGAGGAACTCATACCGCGGCCAAAGTTTTGCAATCCGGTTTGTATTGGCCAACACTATACAAAGATGCCCAAGAGTTTTACAAGCAATGTGATCGTTGCCATAGGACGGGCAATATCACCCACAAACCAATGGGCAAGCAGAAATTTCTAACCGAGAATTGAAGGGTATACTCGAGGAAGTTGTAAATCCCTCTAGGAAGGATTGGTCAGCAAGACTAGATGACACACTTTGGGCATATTGCACTGCATTCAAAACACCCTTAGGTATGTCCCCCTTTCGACTTGTCTATGGCAAAACATGCCATCTACCGATAGAAATCAAACACAAGGCATATTGGGCAATCAAGACCGTAAATATGGATTGGGAAAGTGCCGGGAAAAAGCGTTTGTTAGACCTCAACGAGATAGAAGAATTCTGTGCACCCGCCTATAACAATGCACGAATCTACAAGGAGAAAACAAAGCAATGGCATGACAAGAAACTATTGCCGCAGCAATTCATGCCAGGGCAACTAGTTCTCTTATTCAATTCTCGGCTAAAACTTTTCCCGGGAAAACTAAAATCAAGATGGTCAAGACCATTCAAAGTTGTCAAACCAGTCTCCCATGGTGCCGTGATAATCAAGTCCATTACCGACGAACATGAATTCAAAGTTAACGGACAAAGATTGAAGCACTACAACGGTGCCCATGTAGAACGTAACAAAGAAGTTGACATCTTAGGAGATGCATTAGCATGCTCTCCTTTCGATATTTTCTTTTTTTTTTATTTTTTTGAACTATTTTGTTCTATTATTTTTGGTTATTTTTTTCTCTTTATTTTTTAGGAGATATTTTATTATTCTTCATTATCTTTAGTTTACAGGTTTTCTTTGTTTTCTTTTCTTTTCCACAACAAGACTCACAACCAACATGCTAAGGAAATTCATTGCCGACTACTTGCCACGACAACCGCAATAGAGAATGCCCCTGCAACTACCTCAGCAGTTGCCACGACAACAGAAACTACTGATGCCCAGGCAAGTGAACCTACCTCGGCAAACATGGATCAAATCAAAGCAATGCTATTCACGCAGTACCAACCACAAGCATTCAACCACTGACCGAAAAATGAATCAAGCAAACGGCACGAAGGAAACTTATCACTCGAGGTGACTACCTCTCTGACTAACTCATTTCATTTAGTTTCTTTTAAATTTTGTTTCACTTTTACGTGCATTGAGGATAATGCTTCTCTCGAGTTTGGGGGTGCTGGTTTCTAGTTAGTTTCATGTTTAGTTGCATTCATCTTTAGCTATCACATATAGGTTGCATATGTTACTTGTCATGCCTTTAATTGGATTTAATTGCTTAAGACTTGTTGAATATCCAATGATGAATTTTTGCCACTGCATTTAATTGAAAGAACCTTTAATTTTAGGATTGCATGAAAAGGACTTAGAATTTTACTATGACGCTGATTTTTTTACACGGTTATGGCTTGTTGATTAAAAGAAACTTAGTGAACTTAGGTTGCTTAAAATTTGGGTAAATTTAAAATTGAAAATTAAAAGTTAAATTCTTGCTAGAGGTGCCCGAAGCTGGCTCTAGTAGTAAATGCACTTTCTTGCTAGAGGTGCCCGAAATTGGCTCTAGTAGTTAATGCACATTAAAGAATCGCTAGAGGTGCCCGAAATTGGCTCTAGTCGACTAAAATAAAATGAGAAATTGCTTACTTTGCTAGAGGTGCCCGAAAATTGGCTCTAGTGAAAAAAATAAATAAATGCCCTGATAATTAAATTGATAAAAGCCTATTGTTCACATAGAATCTTGAAATTAGCTTGTACACAGCTACGCACACACATTGTCACGAGCATTATAGTTTGGTTTCGGGTAATTTTTGTGCTATCTGAAAAATTAAAAGGTGATCATACTTTGTGCCACGATTCTGAGGTTTGAATTCAAGTTTGAAGCATGTCTTTGATGATTAAAGTCTTGGCAGGTAATTGTTAGTTTGCATTGCTTGAGTACAAGCAATAGTTCGAGTTTGGGGGTGTGATAAGTGTCCAAAAGTACTATTTTTATTACCCTTTTTACTCATATTATTGTTAGACTTAAGCTCATATTAGTTGCATAATTAGTCATTCATGCATTAATTCATGTTTCTTTCCACCGTTGAGCTTGATTACATAACTTGGTGATTTTTGTGGAAAAAGATGTTGCTTTGGTGTGTTTTTGTGTGTGTGCAGAATCACTTGCCTAAACAAGGCTAGAACCAGTTGCCAGGGCAGTACATGACGGAGATGCCGAACTAGTTGTCAGGGCAATTGTCGATAAAGAATAAGGTGATATGGTAGTCGAAATTGATGACTAGACAAGCCCAAGATGACGTGGAGCAAAGCTAAATACCAAATGAGTTTGATTTCCATGAAGAGGTTAAAGAAGAATTAAATTCCAAGAAGATAGGAGAAGTTCTAGAAGGAATATAATTATAATAAAGAATTATATTCTTTAAAGATAATTTAATTCCAACTTAACTTTCTCCTCAAAGAAGGACTTTGACCTAGCCCTATAAATAGATCACCAAGCCGTCAACTCTAAGAGAGCAAGAAGAGGGAAAATTTCGACAACCCCATAGGGCAAAAAGAGGGAAAATTTCGACAACTCCATAAGGCAAGAGGAGAGAAATTTCGACAAGAGAGCAAGGGGAGAGAGAGTTCGATCTCTTCTTTTTCTTCTTTGCTTTCATTAGATTCATGGTTTAGGGATTATTCTTTGTATATCTTTTGAACCCAACCATGAACTAAATCTATTTGGCTAAGGTTATTGTGTTTTGTTGTTGTGAGAAACAATTGGATTTTGTTTAGGTAATAAGAGTTTACACTTTCAATTCAAGGTTTACTCATTCTTGGTTCTTATTCTTGTTTGCGAGTGAATTGGGAGAGGATCTCGTAACTTTATCTATTTATCTAATATCGGGAGAGTTAGATTCAAGAAACGAATGAGTATGGTCTTTATTCAATCTATTAATGGTGAAGATTAATCCGGCTTAGGAATAAGCTAAGGATTTCAACGGCTAAGAGGAGCGCAAGATTGGTTGTTGTTCACCCTTGATTCACGCAAGGATGTATTATCAAGGCATGCACAAATAGCTAGAGTTTCAACTTAGGGATAAAAAAAACCATTGAAGAGCGCTCCGCCGAACCTTGAAGTTGCTGCCCAGCCGCCCAAGTAGTTACCCAGCTAGTCGCCCAGGCAACCATCGATTAGTTTCCAAGGCAACTCGGCTGTGCAAGTTGCCACGGCAACTGAGTTTCCCTTGCACTCTTTTACCAAGATGATCCAATCGGCTATCACACACTTAACTCACGACAACCTAGCCTATTCTATTTTTTTCTTTTATCTATTCTTTTAGTTTATTGCTTTTACTTTACTCGTTAAAATCAACTCTTACTATCAATTGTGTTTTTACTTTTACAGTATGATAACTAAAGCAAAGTGGCCCAAACCAATCCCTGTGGAGACGATACTCGATGCTCATATCACTTTATTACTTGCGACGTGTATACTTGCACAATTGCGTAGCACTTATTACACGCAACAGTAAGCACAACCTTATAAATGTGCGGGAAGCACTTCAGTGCATAATTATCCGAGATAGCCCTATAGTGTTAGTACTTAACACTTAGAGAATGGTCAGCACAACCTAATGTGCGAATGGTTAGCACAACCTAATGTGCGGTATGGTCAAGAAAACCTAATGTGCAGAATGGTTAGCACAACCTAATGTGCAGTGTGGTCAGCACAACCTAATGTGCAGAATGGTTAGCATAACCTAATGTGCAGTGTGGTCAGCACAACCTAATGTGCAGAACGGTCAGCACAACCTAATGTGCAGTATGGTCAGCACAACCTAATGTGCAGAATGGTCAGCACAACCTAATGTGCAATATGGTTAGCACAACCTAATGTGCAGAATGGTTAACACATACTAATGTGATGTGCAGAGGAGGACAACCTTATATTTATTAGCACTTTGATGCAGCTTTATCTCGTGTGCTCAAAGTCTTCAAGACTACTTTGGATAATAATTTATAGAATAAATGGTAAATAATTTAGAGAGTATATGAACTCTCGGAGTAAATGGCAAACATGTTGGTAGGATTTTATATCTGGTTATATTTTGTTAATACATGATTAACATAAGGAAATAAGAATATATGTATATAATGATCACAACGCACGGTTATTATTATCTTGACATGAGATTAAATCAGGTTGTATTGCATTAATTGTTATAATTGTTTCACTAAGTATATACTTAGCGTATGATGATTTTCATGCGTAGGTAAGAACAAAGATCGGAGTAAGGAGTAACAGGCATCATTATCAGGAAGAAAAATAAACAATATTGGCCATGACATCCTTGAATGCGTTTTGATGTTGCTAGTTGGCATGTATAGGTTATTAGTAGCTCGTTTTGAACTAATTTAGATATGTTTGTAATAAATTATACCTAGATATGTGGTTAATGGTTGATGGATAGTTTTATTAATCTTGGTGATGGTTTAATAGATTTTCTAGTAATGAAAATCGGGTAAATATTAGAAAATGAATTTTTAGAATAGTCGAAAGAATTTTCTATTTCAGACAGTTTTTAGGCAATTATGTTATTTATTGATTGTAGTAATAAACTGCTAAGTTGCTGCCTAGAATCGTAGTTAAATTGATTGGTGAAAAAAATTAGTAACTGTTGTTACACGTAAAAGGGAAAAATGATAAATCGTCATTTCTATAGCATATAACTATTATGAATAGTGGTTAAAAATCATGTGACATTCTATACTAGTGTTGGATATTAAATACTAGTAAGGGTGTTACATTTATTGGTATCAGAGTTACAGGTTTAGCCGGTTTTGGGTATGAATTGAGTTTTTGTAGAGAGTCGGAATTATATACATGCCACTAGGATGTCAAAAATACTGATATTTGTATAGAAATGTGATGATGCTTGTTATTTAATATGTTACTCCTTACTTATATTAGATGATTGTGACATTAACTGATGTCAGATCATCGGGAATCTCGTCAGGCAATCGAGCATGATATGTCTGCTCAGAGTGGAAAGTAATGGGGTGAATCAGAATCCACCTCAAGTTCAGTAGAATGTAGATCTATGAGCTCAAGGACAAATAAATATGTTTGTGCAAGATCAAGATTTATTTCTTTGGGTGTTGGATGCCATTATAAATTGGCAAGCAATAATATTAGTTCTGAAGGAATTAAGGGAACTGAAAGCACCAAAAAATTAGAATGATACTGATAAAGATTTAATGGTTACTGATAATTGGTTGAATGATATCAAAATTATGTTGACCAGAAATCCTTGTAGTGAACAAGGAAAATTAGAGGGAATAGTATATCTATTGATGGGGCAAACTTGATAGAGTAGCGCAATCTTGGATTTGGAAGCCTTCAATCAAGTTATTGCAAGAACTAGGAGCTCTAGACTCAATCAAGGAAGTTTGGGCAGATCTGAAAATTCAAGAGAAAATAGAAGGGATTTTCTTGAAATTTTCAGATTCAATGCTGGAAATTTAAAGAAAGAAACACAAGATGAAGGATTATATGATAAGAAATAAGAATATAAACGATTAAAAAATGAGAAAGAGATAAGTAAAACAAATCTGAAAATTCCAGCTTTGTTTATGGAATTATGGAAGATGGAGTGAAGGTTGAAGATGAAGATGGCTTGCGAATTGTTGATGTTGTTTTGTCCTCGGCACCCTCTTAGACTCAATTATCTAAGCAAGCAACCTGAAGCGGCTCTAACCCACCCTCTTAGCCGGATTATCTAGGCAAGCAAGAGTGTGAAGATGATCTCCCTCACAAGAACTCGTCGAACTTATGTTGAAGAAGACTTCGAAGGCACAAGTAATTAGCACTTGCAAAAACAAACTCACTAAATATTTCATAAATCAAAGAAAATATGTCTTACAATGATATAGGCTTCATCCTTTTATAGGTGAAGGACAGACAAAGTAATTTAACTTCTACTAAAACAAGGAAAACCTAATCAAATAATAAAAAATAACAGCCTTTAAACTCCTTGTGCTTGTGTGGCAAGGAATAGGGTGATAAGGCAAGTGATAAGCTGATAAGGGTTGGGTGGTTGGTTCCTAAAGTATATAAAACCCTAAAAACATCAATTTAAATGATAATAAATATATTGGGCTAAGTTTAATTCGTCCAAAGCCTTATATGTTAGCTTTTGGGCTGAATTTTACAAAATCCCGTAATAATCCCGTATCCAGTTTTCTGCATGCGCAGTCTTCAGTAAATTGGACGTATATTGAGTTCCTGATTTCCGATTGACGTGTTTCAAGATGCGTTGGAAAGGTAACTGAATGACGGACAATTTGTTAGAAGACAACTTGACTCAGAAATGCCCGGATCCCATCTGAAAACTCGTCGCAAGTTGGCTGACTTTCCAGATTTTACAAACAGATTCAATTTATTGTCCAAGATTCATTGTTTTTGACCTCATATGCGTGCATTGTTTTGGATTTTATTGTTTGCATCGAACAAATTCAGCTTCTTTTCCAATATTAGTAATTTGACCCCGCTCATGCATGTATCATTCCCCCACTCCTCAAAAGGATTCATCCTCGAATCTAAATCGGCAATGAGAGAACAATCATCAACTTCAATTGAAAAGGCTTCTTTGTTGTTTGTGGAGTGAACTAATTGAGCTCCTCTCAATGGTTCAATAAAATCCTGAAAAAATAAGACAGCACTACTCGAACATTTGTATTGATTAGTCAAAATAAAATCACTCGTCGTGTTCTTTTTCTTGTCTTTTTCTTTTGGGCTTTGTGTGACTTTTACCTCATATGTATTTTCACTCACCAGATTTGGGCCATTAATTTGACTTTTTTCACTCTCGGCCTCTTTACTCTCAGTCTTTTGTATCTCACATCCCATATCCCTCTCACAAAATTTATCATCAATGTACAATTTCTGTAGAGGAGAAAGTGTTTCTAACGGAATGATAGGACAAGAATCAAATGAAGGGTTAGAATTACACTTACTTTCTTCGTGGGGAGGTGATGGGAGTATAGCAAGTGGACCTACTACTTCACATGAGGGATTAGAAGCATTGTCATCTTGTCTATTGTGTTCATTATCACTATCCTTTTGTTTGGGAGATGGTCCTTCTCTAATATCAACATTTGCACAAATGCTAGAAGTAGAAGTACGAAGAGAATCATGTGTACTTTCTGGTTTTGGGATGTTTTCATGGTTGGTTGCCTTTGTGTGGTCAATTGATTCAGCCTTTTGTGCTTTCAATCCTTTTCGTTTTATCCTCTCATACTGTTTTTTTGCTTTCGCTATTTATTCATCTACTTTTTCCGGCTCTATTGTAGCAAACGAGAGTTTCTGGCCTTGGTGCACAACTGAGTATCCATTTGTATTGATTCGATGGACAGCGCCACGACCATTTTTCCAAGGTCTTCCTAATAGCAAGTGGGTGACTTCTATAGGGACCATGTCACACCATACATCATCATAATATATTCCAAAAGTAAAAGAGATTAAACAACGTTCGGTTACCTTCATATCTGGTCCGCTATTAAACCCTTGAAGATGATACGGCTTAGGGTGTTCTTGGCATGGTAGATCGAGTGCATCAACAATGAAGCTACTCACTAAGTTTACACGACTGTCACCATCAATAATTAAATAACATAGATGACCTTGTATCTTACATCGTGACTGAAAAATATTTATTGGTATACGATAACGAGTGTTGAAAAGAGAATAAAACATCCTAATTGCTTTAAGAATCCAAAGAAAATGTTAGACACCAATAGAATTATAGTTGCAATGAGAAAGAAGAGTATGCAACTTTTAGTCATACTAACACAAGGAAACAAGAAGGTGTTAGAAGATGTGTAAGAAGCAATAAAAGCTAAAACAAACGAAAACTAATGGCTAAGAATGAAAGAAAATTAGAAAAACCCCAAAAACCCTGGAATTTTGCAGCAACTTGATCTACTTCGTTTGAGGTGTTCCCGATGTCAAAAAATTCTGAAATTTTATGTGGTGACTCCAAAGGTGTAGATATGATCTAGAAATTTTCAGCTTAAAATTCGCCCGTTTGAATTTGAAAAATGACAAGTTTTAAGAAGACATGTTGACCCATAAATGCCTAGATCCCATCCAAAAATGCTTCTCAAGTTGACTGATGTTTCTGACTTGCAAAGCAGTTTCAACTTCTTTTCCAAGATGATTATTTTGACCCCTCTCATGCTATGATACCAAATGATAGAGTAGCGCAATTCGAATAAAGAGAAAAACAAAACAAACCAAAATAAAGAACAAATATAAAAATTCATATTTACTTATGGTGGTGGCGTCAATGGAGGAAGCTTGAATATGTGAAGATGACGTGATGAATTGATAGTTGTTGTCGGCACCTTTTTAGACGCAATTATCTAAGCAAGCAATCTCAAGCGGCTCTAACCCACCCTCCCAAACGCTTTTGTATGGGCAAGCATAAGTGTGAAGATCATCAACAATAAATCCTGGAGAACTTGAAAATCGATTTGCTTCTAAAACAAAAGATAATGTTCTTGCAAGTTGGAACTCAAGAGAGAATTTTATTTAATCATTCAAATCTGAATTACAATGTGGGTGAAGCCTCCTTTATATAGGCCATGGAAAAGTTCTAATCCTACTAAACTTAGGAATTAAATACAATAAATAAATGCTAAAATCTAATCTCCTAATTAGATAAGCAACTTCTAATAATAAATGAATGCTAAAAATAAAATCCTAATTAAATAAATCTGATCATAATAGATATTGCAGAATCTTATATTGATTTAAATTACAAATAATCAAATAAAATTTTGAAAATTCGTAATTATCCAAAAATCCCGTATAGGAATTTCTGCATGCGTTGTCTTCGCTAAAATAGACGTATCTTGAGATCCAGATGTCCGATTGAGGCGTTTCAAGATGTGTTGGGAAGATTATTTGCAGCCGGACAAGTTTTAAGAAGACATGTTGACCCATAAATGCCTGGATCCCATCCAAAAATGCTTCTCAAGTTGACTGATGTTTCTGACTTGCAAAGCAGTTTCAACTTCTTTTCTAAAATGATTATTTTGACCCCTCTCATGCTAGTATCACAAATCCTACAATAAATATTCAATAATTTCCTCTATTTTCTCCAACAATTCGAATTAGTCACTAAAATTTCAACTTTGGGAAATTATTTAATCTAACATCATAATCAAGCTTACAACATCATATTCTATTCAATTTCATCCTCAATTTAATTCCCTAACCAAAATCCCCAAATTCTTAGGGTTAGGGTTTATAACTTAAAGCAATAAATTAATCTAAATGCAAGCTTGATTTCATGTCTATATCATCAATTCTACACAATACTACTCCAATTCCATCATATTCTATCAAAATCATAATCATCCTCATCCATGTACATGAACCAACTTGACCTTTATCATGCAAAAATACTATCAAAATGAAGAGAATCAAGCATAGATCACTTTACCTTAATTAATTTTGCTTGAAACTTACCTTGATTCTTCAATTTTTGGCTTGAAAGTTTTTTCTTTCCCCCTTTCTTCTCTAGTTTCGAACAGCCTTAGGATGATTAAAGATGATATTTTTTCATCCCTCCTTTAATTAATCCACATGTCATAATTAAATGAATATTAAATTCATTTAATTAGTGAATTTACTAATTTACCCTTTTATCCAATGGCCAAGATTTAATCTTATCAAAAATCAATGGCCAAGATCAAATCCATGTGTTTTTCACCTTTCAAAATTTCCCTCAAAGTTTCAAAATATTTCAAAATTTTCATCCATGGCAAATGTCCAATTTGCCCTCCAACTATACTTTATTTACTAACAAGACTTGAAATTTGTCATTCCTTAAAAATCTAACTAAATCTAGTTAGAATCCAACCAAATATAATAAAATATTCATAAAATAATATTTTATGAATTTTCCATAATTTCTTGGAACTGTTTTTAAAATTTCAGTTCGATTAGATATACTGATAATTACCGGGAAATTTTATCGGATACATTTCCTCATAGAAATCTTATCTCCACAATCTATATAGAATATAATTGAATTAAAATAAATCCTTTTTATCAGTCAAAATATTGAATATGGGACATTTCCATTAGGTCACCCATCCCTGAACTGCTCTAGTTTGAGCACACTTAACAATTTCTTTCGATCCAAAAATTCTAATAATATAAGCCTCGTATGAAAAATTTGGGTAACATGGAAATGCCACTCTCGGGGGTGAACTATTCATTTACGGGGTTAACTTACATAACTTTTAGAAATTACACTTTGGTCCCTAAACTTTTCCAAAGTTCACACTTTAACCCCTAAACTTTCAAAATTTATATTTTGGTCACTAATTCAAAATTTGGGATATTACACCTTCAGCTAAAACCAAACCTCAGTCTAAACCAAAAAAAATGTGAAGGATTTGATTTTGATTGTAATTATTTCAATGTTATTTGTTCTATTTAAAATTTAGGGTATAATTTTTATGGTACGGGGTTTGTGATTGAAATATGTAAGGTTGTGTAGTCTAAATTTTACATAGACAGTAGAATTTACACTATTCAATCTTGTATGTTTTAATGCTATTTGTCATATTAGTTAAGGTTATAGGAAGTGGGGTTTAAAGGTTTGGTGCCTAGGTTTAGCATTTAGGTTTTGAGATTGAAATAAACATAACCATGTAGTCTAAATTTTACACGTGTATCAAATAATTTCTCACATACATGTAATTAGGGTTTAGGATTTTAAATTTTAAGATTTAGCCTTAATTTATCAACCAAACAATAAAATCCGTCATTCCGGTCAAATAAACCAAATAATGTATCAAGTAATTTTACATTTGTTAACATACAATTTGATACAATGTCTACACTAGCTAGTAGCTAAGTTTCCCCCACTCATACGTCAGAGGATATGAAACACTTAAACATATTTGATCTCACATCCTCTGTAAATCATACCAACATCATGTCAACTAAACTAAACTTAATCGATAAATAATCTTATTTTTATGAATAATTTTATATTTTGGGAGCCAAACATCCTTTAAAACACGATTTAGAATGCATTGTAACTATATTCTAAAAAATATTTTTTTTTCAGTTTTGGCTTCCTATTTTTTTAGAAAAATAAAGCCGATGCATAATCTTTTTTTTATCCTATAAGTAACCATCATTGTGAGTTGTGATAATAATAAGAATAAGTCGCAACTGCTAGTAAAATGGTCTAAATTGATTGGACCATATGATTCATGTTTGTTATGTTCTAGCCTTTAATAAGAAATTGAACATTCGTTAATTCAAAGAGTGACGATAAAAATAACCCCGTAAAAAGAAAAAATTTCGCATCGTGAACAAAATAAATTAAATTGAGAGAACTGTCTCATAATATGTCGTTGCATTATTCGATTTAAATTAATCAAATAATAAATTAAATATCAATGAATATATATATGCCAAGTTTTTGTTAATGGATATATATGCTAAGTTGCTAACTATAAACTTGGATATATATATATATATATATTCTCATCAAATTTAATGATATAGAACATTCCTTTTTGGAAAAATAAACATATACTGTATTTTTGAAAAACAGTAAAATATTTAAATATTAAGGAAACATCTCTCATTGGACAACAACCTTTAATCAACTGTGATGTGAAAAATTAAAAAACAGCAAGTAAAAATTAAATAACAAAAGGTTAAAAACGCAGATTGGATGGTACAGTTTTACAGCTTTATTTGTGAAGTACAGCTGGAATTAGCAGGAGACAGCTGGCATGGGGGTACGGAACAGATACGCAGCTACCGTCGCCGTTTTATTTGTTTATTGTTTGTTCTTTTTTGGGGCTTCACCAAAGGCCCTTTCTAAGGGTCTCTCTTTTTCTCTATGTTTACTGTTTTACCCTTCTCTTTGTACTTATGGCAATTGGGTCCTCGTAGATTGTCAGGCTTTTGAATGATTTGGGTGTTTTTGTCTTTGGTTGATGGCATTAGGTAATTCCCCTTTCTTATTTTACTTCAATGCCCTTATCCTTTTTTATTACAATTACGGCCTAAATCGATCATTATAATATACAAATAGACGAACTGATAATTAAAATATATCTAAATAACATTTATTATACCCATTGAAATTGAAGTCGAAATGAAATCTAACTTAAAATATTATTTATCTATAATAAGACTCTGGATTTGAGATTTCAAAATTTTAAAAACCCTGACACTGCAATTTAATGTAATCTTGTATTCTAATTTTATTTTAATCTTGAAAAGAAATTATAATCTTATGAAATTGCTATGAAATCTTAGGTTCTAATCAATGTTTGGTGGTTGTTCCTAACTAACCATGTTTGGGCAAAATCTAGTTTATGTTTCCGACAAATTGCTTTAAAGCACTATTGAAAATCAACATGTCTGGCAATGGGACAGATTGTCCATTAAAAATGGAACATTAGTTTTCCATAAACTGTTTATATTCACTTTAATTGAAGCGTCACAATGAGTCAGATATTTATAGTTTGAATTATTATCTTATACACTGGCGATGAAAAAAATAAAATTTTCACAAGCGAGTTTATTTAGGGGTTTATGTTCAAGTTTAGGTTTTAGATGTTAAGGGTTTAGAATTCATGATTTATGGCTAGAATTTATAGTTTAGGGTTTGTGCTTAGATTTTTAGGGGTTTAAGGTTAAAAATTTAGATTTTAGATTTATGCTTGAAAATAGACATGCTTGAGTAATTTTTTTACACTTGCAGTGTATCAAATATTAATCCTTATAGTTTCCTAAATTATTATTTTTGTTTAACCTCATGTTTCCAACGTATTGATTCACTAATTCGGATATGGTGTTGCAGATGTTCATTACGGGGCCAACCCTCCCAACCCATTTGCTCCATTTACTACGTCAGGATTCGAATCTCTAACCTTACTTAAAAGATTTAATGTCTCATCCGACTAAACCAACTGTTTGTCAGTAGTTTGTGAAATAATTTTAATTTTTGAATGTGAATTCATTTGTATTAAATTTAAATATCATATATCTAAATATGGTATCCAATTTCACCTAGCACAGTTATGGGTTAAAAATTCGCTATAAACCATTGTACAACGTGTAAGTTGCGAACTTAATAATTATAATATATATATTTTCCAATTTTAGTTACTGCTTTTTTTTAATTTCAAAATTACAATTTCAACCTAAATAATAAGGGACAATATAACTAAATTAAATATAATCAAATTGAAGGAAAATAAGTAAATCTACAACGTGCACATATTATATGGACTAATAGTAGAATTAAACTTAACAGTGATTTGTTTTGTATATATGCATGTAAAGGTCATGCTAAATCTTGATTTTTAAAAAGTTAATTGATTTTTTTCTTGTTAATACAACACGTTAAAAACACTATTGTAATATTATAAACATTTAATTAGAAGATGTTAGTTAATTTAGTACGTTAATTATGATTAATTTTCCTATTAGTGATTCATATCTCCACTAAGAGAGATAGCTAAAACAAAAAACATGCCCAGAAATGTCTTATTCAAATCAGTCAAAGCCAATCAAACATAAGCCAGCCGACCCTTGTTTTTCTAGGGTAAAATACAACTCTAAGCCACTCAATTATATATTCAGTTATAATTATGTCATTTTTAAAGTTTCAATTTAGTCACATAATTAAAATTTTGTTACAAACGAGTGATTTCACCATTAAGATTGAAATATATCCTAGTATAATAGTAATTTTAATCCTCAAAACTCATATATTCTATCAACTTGATTCTTATTCAAAATAATTTAATAAATTTAATAATTCATATTTTTAAATTGTGACACTACACCATCCGACCATCTGTCATACTAAATAATCGACATATGCGATAGCTCGAAAAATACAATCACTTTAATACTAGACGTCAGATAATCTAATGAAATAGACCTATTATGACCATAACACCGCCTGCTAGTAGACACAATAGATGAATTTTTAAATATGAAATGTTAATTTTATTAAATCGAATTAGAACTAAATTAATATAATATATAAGTTTTATAGATGAAATCAGTTGTTATAAAAGCCATGTTAGATGTCTGTTTTAATTCTACCACTAAATAATCGGTTTGTAATAAATTTTAAACCAGTGACTAAATTATAACTTTTTTTTTAAAAAAGTGACCCATTTGCAACAAAGCACATAATTGAGTGACGTGTTGTATTTTGCCTTTTTATGAAAAGCACAACGCCCGCGCCATCAATTTCCCAAAACCGTAATTATCACCAACTTTAATGGCAAGTTAAATTAGCCAAAAAACCAGACAAAAAGTCAAAATTCTCATTAACCTTATTAAAAAAAAAGAAGACCAACACCGAAATTAAAATCAAAACCTTTCATCAACGGTAAAACAATGACACCCTTATTTAACAAATCCGTCATTTTTGAAATTCCTGAAGCCCAAATCCGTCATTTTCTATCCCATATAAGTACCTTTCGCTTTCCAATGCTACTCTATTTGTAAACCCTTCCTTCCATTCCCGTTTAAAAGAGAATGCTTTCGCTTTCAGGAAATTTTCCCCAAGCAAATTCATCTTCTTGAAACAAAAATGAATTCTTTCCTGTGTTTCTTGGAAGAAAATTAATCACCGATTCTTCCCGGAAAAAAGGAAACCACTTTTGAAAGTTGTGAATTTAAGCCATCAAAAGAACATCTTTGATTTTATTATCTGTTTTTTTAGTGAAGAAAATCGATAAGCAAAGAGGTAGAAGAAAGACACAGATGTTAAAACGGCGGCGTTTCGATGGTTTTGCTTGATCAAAGCTGGAAAAAGTTTTTTTTTTGGAGCAAGGATAATAGGATGGGTGCTTTAATGAATATATAAAAAGGGAGGTTGTTATATTGGTTTTTTTAGCGTTGTTGTTTTGATGGGAAAAGTGGTGTTAGGGGTGTCAGTAGGGGTGGCGGTGGTGGCGTGTGCGGTGGCGGCGTTGGTGGTTGGGAGGAGAGTAAGGAGTAGGAAGAAGTGGAATAGAGTGGTTGGGGTTTTGAAAGAGTTGGAGGAAAGTTGTGAGACTACAGTTGGGAGATTAAGGCAAGTAGTGGATGCTATGGCTGTTGAGATGCATGCTGGTTTAGCTTCTGAAGGAGGATCCAAACTCAAAATGTTGCTCACTTTTGTTGATAATCTACCTTCTGGGTAATCAAGACTCAACCTTTTTTCTTTTGTTGCTTTGGATTTGGATTTGGTTGGTTGGTCTTTTTTTGTTATTGGGTAGATTAAATTTTGTAGATTTTTGTGGATATTAAAGATGGGTTCTTTTACGTTTGGCCATTGTTACATTGTTGAGATTGTATATGCTGTTTGGCCTGTACTAATTTTTGATGCCTTAGATTTTTTTGCCTGAGATTTGAAACGGGGTTTATTGATTTTAGTTTTTGTTGCATTGTAATTTAGTGCATTGGATTATGGGTTTTATTGATTTAATAGTTCACTCTAATTTTATCTGCTTGTTGAGATTGTCAAAATTTCCACTCAATATGTAAGTTTAGGGGGAAAAGGAAGATAAATTTTATTTCATCACTGATTAAAAGTAATTCCCTTTTTATGCTATTGCGTGTTGCATTATCTTATGCCAAAGTCTTTTTTTCTTCCAAATTTAAAACAGTGTTTCATGATAGTTGTTGATGTTTCCTTCATTTGTTATTTATGGTATGATATTTGAGTTTTTGTCTTGTTCCAACTTGGCCACTCTGAGTTGTTTTTTGCTTTTTGCCATGATACTGAAATTTGTCAAGTTACATCTTTTCTTTCTTTTCTATTTGATGTTTTCTTGTAGCTTTTGCTTTTCTTTTCCCTATTTTTGGTTCGGGTATTAATGATACATGATTACTTTTGAAGTTCAATAGCATTGAGATAGTGTTATCTGTTGTTTTCACCTTTTCTCATTCAACATTCCATTTCTTTGAATAGGGAATCTAATTCTGTCTGAAAACTTAATTCACGTAGTTCATAGGATTTAGTGGCTTCTGCTTCAATTCCCTATTCTTGGCATATAGATGTATAAGGACTATTTGAGGTAAAATCGTGTTTAAACTACGTTAGCGGATGGAATCTATTGATCCCTACCTCAAATGTGGTCTGAGGTTAATTAATGGTCAAGATGAAGGAAATGGAACTAGCATTTAATTTGAAAATTCTGATTCGTCTTGGAATATTAGGTGTATTTTATATGTTGATTTATGATTTGCGTTTAACGGTCTTTATATGAATGATGTTTGCCCTGCGGTTACTTTTGTATAGATTTATAGGTTAGGCTTGAGAATGGTTTTATTGTTTGGCCACGTATTGTTTTTATATATATTTATCTTCTTTTTCTTGCTTAAGTCTTGTCAGTAAAAGAGGTACTTATTTTTTCGTCAGGAGTGAGAAAGGAATTTTTTATGCTCTAGATCTTGGAGGTACTAATTTTAGGGTCTTACGGGTTGAACTAGGAGGTCAAAGATCTGATTTGGATCCGGATGTGGAGCAACAGCCTATTCCGAGCAGTTGATGACCGGAAGAAGTGAGGTAACTGAAAGTTTCTGCTTGCCAATCCTCGGCAAACATATGAAATCTTATTATCCGCCGATACAAAAAGCACTTAGTAACATGTTTTGCTTTTATGCAGGATCTTTTTGATTTTATAGCTTCGTCATTGTATCAATTTGTCGAGAAGGGAAATGATTCCGTTCAATCTCCGGTTACAAAAGAACTCGGATTTACTTTTTCTTTCCCGGTAAAACAGACATCTGTTTCATCAGGGGTTTTAATCAAATGGACAAAGGCATTTGCAATCAAAGACATGGTTTGTGCTGTTTTTTCCATTATGACACGTATATCCGAGTCCCAGTAACTAGGTTGGAAGTTATGTTTAAATTTAAGGCTGGGGTTTTGTTTCATTTAAATTTGTGGAATAATTGGTTGTAGGTGGGAAAAGAGGTTGCTGGAGCTTTACAACAAGCACTGGCCAGGAAAGGTTTAAATATGCGAGTTGCTGTGCTGGTGAGCTCTAATTCTTCGTTGTAGGTTTAATTTGTATGTTTTTCGGTTTTATGTTAACTGCTGAGCAAAAAGAATGGCTCAATGCTCAATGATTTTCTATTGTCTTGTTCTTACTGTACGCGTGCTTTAGTATACCGATATTTTTAGTTCCGAGTTGTATATTTTGTTCAATGTCTATAGCATGTGATGACTCATGACGTGTATGGATATATCTACGTGCTTAGTTACATGTTTGTATAAATTTCATGGATTTCTTAAGCAGGTGAATGATACTGTTGGAACATTAGCTCTTGGACATTATCATGATGAGGACACTGTTGCTGCAGTGATAATCGGAACAGGTACAAATGCCTGCTATTGGGAGCGGACCGATGCTATCATTAAGTGCCAAGGGCTGCTAACAACTTCCGAAGCATGGTATCCTCTCTTTCTGTCACCTGTGGCTTTATTTTACTTTTATCTGCTGAAGTAGTTGATTGCATAAATCACCGTTTGCATTATTTTGTTTTTCTCATCTCTAGGTTGTCAATATGGAATGGGGAAATTTTTGGTCATCTCATTTGCCAAGAACTTTATACGATATCAAATTAGATGCTGAGAGTCCAAATCCAAATGATCAGGTAGGAATCATATATATATTTTCTTGACCGATAATAATGAAGTGTCGGATCTAATTTCTTAAAATCTTCTCCAGGGTTTTGAGAAAATGATATCAGGCATGTATCTTGGTGACATTGTTCGGAGAGTGATTCTAAGGATGTCAGAAGAGTCGGATATTTTTGGACCTGTTTCTTCCAGATTGTACATGCCCTTTGCCTTAAGGTATGCTTCTTTGTTTCCCCTTCTGGATTTCCATTATTATGGTGCTGCTTGATTTAATCCGTTTCCAAATATCTGATTCATTTAATGAATTTAACTAATTCCATATCAAATTTCAGGACGCCTGCGATGGCTGCAATGCACGAGGATGACTCCCCTGAATTGATGGAAGTTGCGAGAATCTTAAAAGATGTTCTTGATGTAACTAACTCACTTGGTGTTCGTTTTCTTGGCCACAGCCTTAGTTCATTGTTAGAGTGACATTTTATCTTTGCAGATTCCAGATGTTCCCTTGAAGGTTAGGAAGCTCGTCGTGAAGATATGTGACGTTGTAACTCGTAGGGCTGCTCGATTGGCAGCTGCAGGCATTGTTGGGATCTTGAAAAAGATTGGTCGGGATGGAAGCAGTGGCATCACAGGTGGAAGAAGTAGAAGTGATGTCAAAATGAGAAGAACGGCGGTAGCGGTGGAGGGGAGTTTATACACACAGTACACAATGTTCAGGGAGTACTTGCACGAAGCCTTGCACGAAATATTGGGGGAAGATATCGCGCGGCATGTCGTGATTAACGTCACGGAAGATGGGTCAGGGACCGGAGCAGCTCTCCTTGCTGCCTCACATTCATCATCGGGAAGTGTCGATAACATACAGCTGGTATAAATATATGTTTACCCAATATACATATAATAACCCCTGTAAATGTAGAATTCAATTCCATATATTTCATTATAAATATATATAAATATATATATAAAAGAAAGTTCTCTTCTTTGTCAAGGCTTCTGTTCAAGTGTATCCATAGGGTCATCTTTAAAAAAAAATTTCAGGTTAATTGTATATTGATGCTTGGCAATTTGAAAACTGTTCTTTGTTGTTCATTAGAAAAAAAATATAATATTCTTTTTTACCAATCAAAATTTCACTTAAATATCATGATGTAGAAGTTTTTGGTGAATCATGCATCCACTCAAGCTGTTTTAAATTTTAGGGTAAAGTTCATAAATAGTCACCGAATTTTGTTAAAAAAACAAAACGGTAATTAAACTTTTAAATGTTATAAAATAGTAATTTAACTTTATATTTTTTTAACAAAATGGGTAGTTGTTATAAAATTGTATAATAGTACATTTAATCATCTATATTTACACATTCAATTAATTAAGTGCTAATTCAAAAAAAATCATTAAATTTAACATTCGTTATTTACACATTCTTTTAATTTGGTCTTTATAGAAAATATTATTTAGAAAAATAGAAGCACGAATAAGAGAAAATTTATCATTTGCAGTAACAAAAATTTTCAAATATGTATCCCAAATACATCCATCTCTTAGCCTAACTTGGACATTTTATACAGTAACCTTGAAAAAAAATATCTTAAACGAATTAATGCAACCAAGCATGTAGGTGAAAAAACCAACAGAGCCAAGAATGTACCACATCAATCACGTGACCATAAACCTCCTCTTCAATGATATTTGCCAATAAACCATGGTTCCAGACTTGACCAAAACCATCTGAATAACAAGGATTAAATTTAGTGAATGACGAGAGTTAAATTTAGTGACCAAATTAAAAGAATGTGTAATTAACGAGAGTTAAATTTAATGTTTTTTTTGAATTAGGATTAAATTGATTGAATGTGTAAATATAAATGATAAAATGTGCTATTATACAAAATTTTATAGCAGCCACGTTAAGTACCGAGTTACCATTTTATTACAAAACATAAAGTTTAATTGTCATTTTGTAACATTTAAAAGTTTAGTTACTTATTTTTTTAACAAAGTTCACCATTTGTGAACTTTACCCTAAATTTTAATACAAGATTATCAATGTCATTTTGCTTCTTAAGGTCATTGTTTATTTCATTACTTAAGGGTTAATTTTGTCACTGTAATAATCTCATCAGCAATGTTATCTTTTTTTAATTTTATCAAATTAGCCCCTTCTTTTAATTTTATCAAATTAATCCCCTCAAACGCTTAAATTGCATTAATTTAATCTTTTAGTTGTTGTTTACCGACACAATCATTATTACTAATTGTCAAATAATCAACAATGTCTGAGTTAACATGTTCATATTTTCTTTCATAAATTAAAAAAACAATATTGTCGACTTAAAATTACTACATGGATAAGATTATCCCTTTTAAGTCTAGCTGATTCCCCATCCTCCATCAAGAGTGCTTTATTTTATTTGAATAAAGGATTTAAATTATCTTGTTTAAATATGAATGGACCAAATTTATGACTGATTAAAAAGCTCAAAATGAAGACATTTTAATGAAAATGGAAAAATGAATAATCTTAGTTTGAGTATGTCTACAACTACAAGGTTTAGGAACAAAAAACAACTCATCAGACTTGTTGCTCACACTAGGTTTATCAGGCAACTCGACTACTCAGACGCCGTATTGGTACATATCATGGTCACATCTTGACATCAAACCGGTACTTTTCATCACTAAATTATCGAAACTGTTGCATCTACTCCTGACGAAATAAATTTAAACTACGGTGATCGATCATGTACGCAGAGCTAAACAGGATTTCTTTCACTTCTCTTTACTTCATGTACAGAACAATATGAAGGGTGAAAGAGGGTGCTACAAATTGATGTCGAAAATGGATTAAGTTACAGCATATCATCATGCAGGTTACAACTCGTTGCTCAGCCGGCGAAGGCCGGAATATACAGCTTTCCGGAAAAGTGGATGGGCATCTTCAGTGAACACCTCCGCATCCAACTTTTCAATGTGAGGCCATATCTGTCAAAAAATGCAGATTGGTAGAAAATATTAGAAACGATAAAATCCAGTTTGCAGCACCATTCATTGATCACATAGGCTTTGGTTCAAGGAAATGCAATTAGGCAAAGAAGGCGTGAGGCAACAAGCAACACGATGAGCAAAACTCAGTTAAAACCGAGTTGACTGAATTAACCGACATAATATGGGTTTCATGGAGCATTGATATATAATGTTTAACCATATCATGCCTAGCTTTCTACTAACACAGCCTAGGCCAATTTCAGAACATTCAAGATGTGAGATTTATCGACTCTTCTGCCATGCAGGCAATTGAAAACACAGGCACACATTTTTTGTTGATTAAATGAGATTTTAAACCAGCTAATATTCAGAAACATACTGCAGCATCTACAGAAGAACACAATTTGGTGACGATAAAGTCAAAAAAAACCACAAGGTCATCAAGACAATGCAATTACCGAAGAGCTCAATAAACAGTACTAACCTCAGATGCGTATTGCCTTGAGAAAGCCTTGAGATATCCCAGAGTTGATAAACACCATTGTTCTTTTTCACCTACATTATAAGTATTTGTTGCCTTACCCCCATTTGACTGACTGCAACATAGAAATAAAAAATAATTTATTCATAGTTATTTTTGATATATCATCAAAATGACAATGTGCAAAAAAATATAAATAAAGACAATGGGAAGGGAAAGGTTGGGGAGTTGGGACCTTTTCTTAGGTATTCCATTCTCATCATCCACCTCCATAGTCGGTGATTCTTCAAGGTCAACAGCCATTGAATCTCCATGGGACTTTAATGATTGCAATGTTGCATCATCAGGCAAACGTTCCATCAATACAGTGGAGAAGTTTTTGTATAGAGAGAGAAACAAAACCTACATATTTGAATCACACAGAAAAAAAAGAATTAGGTAATTGGAAGATAAATTGTGTTAATAGAAGGTTAATCAGATAATTTCAGCTTAGTTACAGACCAAGAAAGAAGAAGGCAGTAAACCTAAGAGAAGGTTGGGGAAAATGAAGAAAACACATTCAAACAAGCAAATATATGACATTTTGAGTGCATAATGATTAATATAAAAGTATTTAAAAGCAACTGTGACATTCAATGCAGACCAGAACATACTAGTTAAAAGGGATATAAGGTACTACTGGTCTACACATCAACTGTATAAGATTCTTAAATTAGACATTCCAGAACAAGTAGTGAAGATCTCAATCACAAGGACAAAGTTTCCCCACAAATTTGCAAAGCTATTGGACAAATAATCATGTTAGTTGAATCTAGTACCTCATTTTCATCTAGTGCTCGAGCAAGAAGAGCCTCTTTGGCCTGTAAAGAGTCATGCATGGATTCTTCCTCTTCCTAGCTTTTTCAGCCACAGATTTTAAATGCTTTAACTTCGCAGGGTTTTCACCAAGAACAGGTTCACCTTCCAGTAGAGTAAGCTTTGACTCAGCAGCCTCTAGATCTGCTTTTGCCTTAGATGCAGCTTCTTCTGCAGATATAACACCCTTCTTCAGAGACGAAATCTCTTTCCTTAGATCAGTGATACGATTGTATGTTTTACTAACTGCATTCCTGAGAACCTGTGGAATTAAATAAGTTTTTGAAATGGAAATAACTTTTGAAGATACAATTAACATGAATTGCATAACACAGATATTAATTCTCCAAAGAGAATACATGATAGATGAATGCACACACAGTTATGGTGTTCAAAATACAAAAGAGAAACAGGGTGAAGGGGAGAATTTCTGGTTCTTTTCCAAAAAGCAAAGGAGCAATTGTTTCAATTTTAGATCAAAGCTTCCCACCAGTTGCTTTTTGTTTCTTATTTTCTTAAATTAATTCCTTGGATTTCAAATCCTGCCCAAAAGCTTCAGTATTTAGTGAGTTTCCATTTCCAATATAGTAACAGAGATTTGAAATAGCCTACACTTCCACATTTCTATCCACTCTAGAAGATTTGGGTGCCTTGGCACTTTTAGTGGCAACTGAATTTACAGAATTCAATCCTACCATATATTAAACAAGTATATAGCAAGGAAACTACTAAACATACATTTGAACCCATGCTTTGTTTATGGGGAGGAGGACCAGGGAGGGGGTGTGGCATGCAAAATTAAGCTGAATTTGTTGATATACCTCCCATGGACGATCAGATATATGAAATTGCTCAATGTTTTCTGGAGAGAAGACCCATCTCACAATGGCCAAGTTTGATATAAGACGATAACCCATCATCCTATCAATTGCTACGGCCGTCATTTGAGCACTGTTCTTCCAATATGAACTGACCTCAGCAATGAGCATGACCTGCTTATCCTGATCAGAGCAAAGTTTTGCCATGACCTGCCCATACCTCTCCAAGACCGTGATCAAATGAGTGAAACTTTTAGATCCAATGTCAAGAAGAGTTTGTACAACCACACTGAGGGTAATTTCCAGGCCATGAATGGGATATATATTTTCCTCAATCCATAAAATTATCTCACGTGCTGACTGCCTTCCTTTCACCTTGTTGCTAAGGTCTGCAGAGACTGCCTGCTCTTGTTCGGTTTTTTCTTGACCATCAATTCCACTATACTTGAAATTTGGACCACCCTTGGGTGGTAGCAACTCTTCTAGAGCAGATGCATTCTCAATGCTCTGGATTAACAAGTGTTAAGAAAAAGAGAAATATTACCAGGATGTAGCAACATGGCAAGGTTAGTATAATATAATGTTTGGTGCAAATCAAAATAACACAGTCCCGTCTAAGGGAGGTTAAGGCTTTTAACCATTGTTCATTGCCCCAACCAAAAACCTGTTGGTTAGTGGCGTGTTGTTAGTGTTTGTAGATAAATAAGAGTTGTAAATATATCCTAACTAGTAGTTTAAATTTTAAATTAAATCTATCTTGTGTAGGATAAGTAATAAAGAGATAAAATTCTATCCTAGAAGTTAACTACCTAGTATAAACCTCTTTGTAAAGAGTCTATAAATAGACTCACCTATTGTACATCGAAACACACAGAGTTTATAAATCTCTTCTGTTTTCCACATAATTCTTGGCTGGAAATACCTATTTTCTACATGGTATCAATTTAGGTTCGATCTAGTCACATTAGTAAGCAGCGGCTCGTAGAACTTCAGAAGTTTTTCAGCTAAATGTCTTCTAAAATTGAGCCTGCAGCCTTCACTACCACTTAAGGTAGTATTTCGTGTTTAACTACTTTGTATTCCCATAACTGGATTGTAGATTCTGGTGCCTCTGATCATATGACAAGGAATCTAAGCTTATTTACAGACTATAAGCATTTACAATCTGCCTCCTCAATCAAAACAGCAGATGGATCTCTTTCAGTAGTAAAAGGGAGTGGTTCTATTCCTATAACCGAGTCCTTAGTATTAAACAATGTTCTCTATGTGCCTAACCTCACCTGCAATCTACTCTCTGTTAATAGGATGGTTAGTGAATTTCAATGTAGTGCTAATTTTGGGCTGCATGGTTGTGTTTTTTAGGCACGGCTCAGGGATGGTGATTGGCAGTGCTAGGCTAAGTAATGGTCTCTTCATCCTTGATGGCTTCTCACCTTATCAACAAGTTGTTTCGAGTTGTCTCCAGTCTACTTTTTCCAATTCTTTGTTATCTAGTGAAGTCATGCTGTGGCATTTTAGGTTAGGACATCCCAATTTCTTTTACCTTGCTAAATTGTTTCCCAAACTATTTCTTAGTAAAAAACCATCTTCCTTTCATTGTGATACATGCCAGATTGCCAAACACACAAGACACTCTTATGTTTCATCTCCATTTAAACCTACTTCTCCTTTCTCTATAGTCCATAGTGACATTTGGGGCCCTTCTAAGGTCAAAACCATTAATGGGTATAGATGGTTCATTTCTTTTATAGATGATCATTCTCGAACTACTTGGACTTACCTAATGAGAGAAAAATCTGAGGCTGCAACAATATTTAAGAACTTTTATACAATGGTGGAAAATCAATTTACTTGCAAGATAAAAATTCTAAAAAGTGATCATGGGAATGAATACCTTAGTCAATCTCTAGGGTCTTTTTTCCGAGAAAAGGGTATCTTCCATATTACATCATGTGTCAATACTCCACAACAGAACGGGGTAGCTGAGAGAAAAAATAGACACTTGAGGTCACAGGATCTCTTTTATTTTCCGCCAATGCGCCTAAATATCTTTGGGGGAAGCTCTTTTGACTGCTACCTACTTGATAAATCGTATGCCTAGTAAACCAATTGGGTTTAAAATTCCTAGGGACATTTTGTCATCTTATTTTCCTCATTTTAAATCCCTGTCTTCTGTTCTTCCTTTTCGGGTATTTGGTTGCACAGTTTTTGTCCATGTGCATGAACAACAAAGAGGAAAGCTTGATCCTAGGTCCCTTAAATGTGTGTTTGTTGGATACTCTACTAGTCAAAAGGGCTTCAGATGTTACTCGCCTCTTACACATAAATTTTATCTCTCTTGTGATGTTAAATTTTTTGAAACTCAACCCTATTTTACTAGTACTGAAATTCAGGGGGAGAATTTTAGAGAATTTCAGCAATCTAGCTCACTACAGTTCCTCTCTCCTATTTCTTTCTTACCTGCTGTTGATATCACTTTGTTGAACCAAAATCAGGCTACTATAACTACTGAAAATCCAGTAAACTTGTCTTCACCAGCTCCTAAAACTCCTCGCTCTCATACTACACCTATATCTACACCCGAGTCTACACCGAACGCACCTCAGCAACCTATGACCTCACAACCTGAAAGCAAACCTTTGAGTGTTTATACAAGGAAAAGAAAGACTATCACAGAAGCTATTACTCAGCTTGTTGCTTGCCGAGAACTGGAACTTAGTCCTGCTGTCATTGAGGAAGAAACAAGTAATGATCCCTCTCAAATTCCCGTCTCAATTGATATCGATGATCTTCCCATTGCCCAAAGAAAGGGAGTGAGAAAATGTACTAGTCATCCTATTAAAAGATTTGTTGCCTATGGAAAACTAATGTCTGGTTTCAAGGCATTTACAGAAAATATTGACAGCATAAGGATTCCAAGGACAGTTAATGAGGCGTTTGAGAATCCAGATTGGAGAAAAGCTGTTGAGGAGGAAATTAGTGCACTGCAGAAGAATAATACCTGGAGCCTAACCAAACTACCTAAAGGGAAAAAGGTGATTGGGTGTAAATGGGTATTCACAGTGAAATACCACTCAGATGGGAGCATAGAACGGTTCAAGGCAAGGCTGGTGGCAAAGATAAACACCATTAGAGTGCTATTGTCCCTAGCTGTAAATCAGGACTGGAAGCTGCACCAATTGGATATTAAAAATGCCTTTTTAAATGGAAATCTCGAGGAGGAGGTATACATGCAAATCCCACCTCGATTGGAGGCTCAGGAAACAAACCAGAAGGTTTGTAAATTAAACAAATCTTTGTATGGACTAAAACAGTCCCCAAGAGCATGGTTTGACAAGTTTGCAAAAGCTATGGTAAGGAACGGTTACAAACAATGTTAGGCAAATCATACCCTTTTCAAGAAGGTTGCATCAGATGGTAGAAAGACTTTTCTAATAGTCTACGTTGATGACATGATTATTACAGGTGATAATATTGAAGAAATCAGAAAGCTGAAAGCCGATCTAGCAAAGGAGTTTGAAACAAAGACTTGGGAAGTTTAAGATATTTCTTGGGGATGGAGGTGGCAAGATCATCTGAAGGGATAGTCATAAACCAAAGAAAGTACATCTTGGACCTACTCTCAGAAACAAGAATGCTTGGGTGTAAGCCAGCAGACACTCCAATGGACCCGAACTTGAAGTTCAGTAGAGAAGATGGTGGTAGTCCAGTTAATAAAGAATCCTACCAAAGACTTGCTGGTAAATTGATCTACCTGTCACTTAGCATACTCTGTAAGTATAGTGAGCCAGTATATGAATAATCCGAAGGAAGAACAATTAGAAGTTGTTAATAGAATACTGAGGTATTTAAAGTACACTCCTGGTTTTGGGCTTATCTTCAAGAAAAGTCAAGACAGATCGGTGAAAGTTTACACTGACTCAAGCTGGGCAGGAGAACTAACTGACAGAAAGTCTGTTAGTGGCTATTGTTCTTTCGTGTGGGGAAATCTGGTCACATGGCGGAGCAAGAAACAGACTGTGGTGTCAAGAAGCAGTGCAGAATCAGAGTACAAGGCTGTGGCACTTGGAATCTGTGAAGGCATGTGGCTAAAAAGGCTCCTAATTGAGCTGGAGCTGGATGAAGATAGATCCTTCGAAGTGTTTAGTGACAGCCTATCAACAATTAGTATTGCGAAAAACCCAATTCAACATGACAGAACTAAGCATGTTGAAATTGACAGGCATTTCATTTACGAGAAAGTTAATAGTGGTACCGTGAAGTTACACTATGTGCCTACAAAGAACCAGCTTGCAAATATATTAACAAAGGCACTACCAAGAGTGACATTTGAGGAGTTCATATCCAAACTGCGAGTGTACAATATATACTCTCCAGTTTGAGGGGGAGTGTTGGTTAATGGCGTGTTGTTAGTGTTTGTAGATAAATAAGAGTTGTAAATATATCCTAACTAGTAGTTTAAATTTTAAATTAAATCTATCTTGTATAGGATAAGTGATAAAGAGATAAAATTCTATCCTAGAAGTTAACTACCTAGTATAAACCTCTTTGTAAAGAGTCTATAAATAGACTCACCTATTGTACATCGAAACCCACAGAGTTTATAAATCTCTTTTTTTTTCCACATAATTCTTGGCTGGAAATACCTATTTTCTACAAAACCTACATCCGTTCTATCTCATATTACTTCCAGAACCAAAAAACATTCAAGCATGTCTACATACCTGCTTTATTTTGTCCCAATATGACAAACGAACTTCTCTTTCCAAGACCTCTTGAACAAATACACGCTGTGGAGCCCACTTTGGGAGATCTAGAACATAAGCCCATTCGTCCCAAGGCCAAATAAATTGGAAATTTGATCTGCGGAGCCAAGAATTATTACTAATTGCAAATAAATAAGCTGCAAAACCTTAAAACAACATCCTGAGAGGAGCAAGGAGTCCAATTGGTGTACAGGACATCCAGCTAAATCATCAGTCATTAAATTGGACACAATATCCAATGAGCCAAGAATCATATAGTCGAGTATAAAAAGAAAGGAATATTATTGTTCAAAATAGCAAAACTTAATGAAGACTTACCGATGGTGTGAAAACCAAAGGATAAGGCGCGTTCGACACTCCATGTCCAAACCAGCAATTTTATCAAAAAGAGCACGAACTGCACCAGCTACAACCGCAGGAAAGGCCCCAGGGAGAGCCTAACCATTAAACTACAACATCAGACGCTTTATCTAAGGGCCAAACAATTTCTTATATGAGAAGACAGTTAAAATTAAGTGGCAATTGCTTCTATACTACCTTACAGAGATCCATAATAACCAGTGTGTAATATATCGGCTTGAATGGGGGATGTGGTAACAAAAGCAGCTGCAAGAAGATAGAGATATCACTTCCATATGCCTCTCTAACAGGCAAAACATAAAAGAAAATAAATAACAATGTTTTGTCCAATTTTTTTCTTTTAAGTAATAGAAAAGGAATCTATAATAAGTTTTTTAAGGAAAATCGCAGAGCAGTTGCAATTCAATCACTTATCAAACAAGTAATTATTTGGTTCTGTAGTTAATGGTAATAGAAGAAAATAGAACCAGCTAGAGTGCTGATTCTACTTTGACCTTTTACCTGAGAGAATATTGTCTCTGCCATTAAATACTCATATCGGAAGGGCACAGGCAGGCCTACCATGAAAGAAGCACATTCCTTTCGGCTAGAGTAAGAAAGAGAAATAATTAAAATTGAGAATAAAAGCCTTAACATACTTTTACAAACTAAATTATAAGGAATTAATTCATTTTAAAATTGAAAGAAACAAGATCAGGATGATGGTTAATCAAAGAAAGTTATGAATAGCTGCAGCAAACATGCAAAACGGACAACAGCTGCTGTACCAGACCAAAGCTAACAATCAATGAAAGTCATGTTTTTAACTCTTTCAAATGCAACTAGACAGTTCATAATGACAAAACATGTATAGTCACTACGAAATAAAGCCATTAAAGTACATAAAATAAGATAGTGAAAGGTCAGCATTGTGTACAAACCATCCATTGAAGAACAAAAGCACATCCAGCAAATACTCTTCAACAACAAAGCGGTCAATTGGCTGCAGATCCTGTCAAACAAAAGAAGAAATGAGAGATAGGGAGCTAGAATGGAAAATCCTGATTGGGGAGATGAATAAACACAAAGCTGTTATAGGCAACTAAGCTTTAAGCCATAAACTCCATGACCATCTTACTTAAACAAGGAAAATGATGGTGGCCCATGAAAATTCAACAATGACATCTTAAATGATTTACCTCTGTTTTACTAGCAGGAAAAATATTAAGCCTGCGTATCCTTTGAGGATACTTCAACTCTGCATCATGCTTTTGCTTTCCATAAGCTACAGCAGAAATTGTTGAAGGCTGCTCAGGACAGCTAAACTCATGAGACTTTCCAGCAACCAGCTGTGCTTCAAATGATAGGTGAGGCCTTGGAACTAGCAAATAGAAACATAGCAATTAAAATTTGTCATACAGATGAGGCAAGAGTGGGGGAGGATGAGAAGTAGAGAAGCCAAAAGCTACTCCAATGCAATTATGAAGTGAGAGATAGATGTAAGAGGGAGACCACAGAAAATAAGTTTGTATATAAATTGCATAATAAAATATACTAAACTAGATTGATTATATTGTCAAATTAAGACATTTACATTTATATCAAGCGTGAAGGGTACAGAGTTATAAACTAAACAAAGAGTAGATAATTTACCACT
>JAGYYJ010000859.1:0-75000 GCA_019671005.1 Hibiscus mutabilis | reverse complement strand
ACCTATTGTGTAATTTTCCCCTAATTTTTTTAGGGATATTCATAATAATACCCATCTTTATATATATTTTTATAATTAGGTCCTTAAAATTGAATTTTTTATTTACAATTTAGTCCTTAAAATTATAGTTTTTTATGATTAAGTCCCTAAATTTTTTTTTACAATTAAGTCTCTAAAATTATTTTTTCTATAGGTCGAGTCGGGTCGGGTTCGGGTCAAGTCAAAAACCCGACTCGTGCCCATCCCTAAGTATTTAGCTCATGCCTGAGCCTAAAACATCTATAATAAAAATAAAGTACGACAATTTATCAAGCAAGGGATAGAGAAAGGTCAAGCGTCCTCGACGATCTTCCTTCGTGTTGTCCAACTGTTGATGCAGGTCTCCAACTCCTTCAGCCTCTCGCGATGGCGTCAGTCGTGTGGAGAGTTCTCTAGCTTTGACTATGGTGGTTCTCCGCAAGCTAAAGGCTATGACTGTTGTCTAAAATCTGGCTCTCTTGAATTGGCATCCAAGTCTCTCTTATATAGGCAATGAAACTAGGGTTTTAGAACCCTAAAGTGCGTGCGGCTTCATTAAAAAATGTCATTGACTTCTCATCGTATTTAATGTTGCGTATCATAGAGAAAGTCCATGTAGATTAAAGTAGATTCATCTCCAACTCTTTATGTCTCGTCAGCTCTAACCATGAGATTCGCTACTCATTCGCTCCAGCATCTTGTACATGCACCACAAAACACTAGATTTCCCATAAAGGCACCAATATATATATATATATATATATATATATATTATTTAAGCGCAGGTAGTGTAACTCCATATCTATATTCAAACTATATGCAATCTAACCTAAATGCAGCTAAATGAGCTTGAAAACACGCAAAAGACAAATAAAAAGGTATACAAAATAGATCATTTATACACTCATCACTAGTTTTGAATACATTTGTTTGCTCTATTCGAATGTGACATGAAATTGTAATCTGAAACCTAATATTTTGATCATGATCTTATTCGAATTACCCTACTGAAAATTGAATCTCGAATAAGATTGAGATATTATGGTTTAAATCGAATGACCTTGCTATGCTATAATCGAATAATTTTATTGTGCTATGTTTACGTGATAACTTGCTATGCTTTGATAATAAGGAATCTCACTCTATATAAATCGAATGGAGATACTCTATTATGATCCAATTCGATCTATGATGTTCTGTTTTGAGTTATGATTATATATATATATATATATATGATGAATTTCAAATGGATATTCTCTGTTGTGATAAGATTTTGTGAATAGTGGAGCATCAAACTCAATTAAGGATGAAACTATATTAATTTAGTGATGAACCTTGGATTCGAGTCAACTTAGGATACAATTGGCATGTCATAGAGTCCATTGAATTTGTGTGTAGGGGGACTACGGTCCAAAAATTACGATCCTATATTAACGACAGTAGGAGGTATGTTATATGAGTCATTGGCGACAGTTGGAATGTTGACCATTTTTCGTTATGTTGGCAACAGTTTTAGTTTTGATATGATTTCATTTAATTCAAATTGAATACATTCACTCAGCCAATAAGCCATATAGCCAGTAAACCATAATCTTGCGGTTGAATTGAAATGAATAATGAATGTGTTAGGAGACCTTCGGCCATGGATAATTATGCTAGTTCTTACTTCCTACATGTGGTGTGCTCTTCTAGACATTGTTGCTAAAATAATAGATGTCAAAAACTTGTATGCTTAACTGTAGTGTATGCTTGCGAGTTAAGCTTGTAATGTGTGCTTGAAGTTTAAGATGACTTGATTAAAAAGTATTACTATTAATATTGTCACGGTTAGATTCTATAGTGGCTTTAATGTTTTAAGTACTTACGGTTAGACTTGAATGACCTAATTCGGAAATTCTTAGGATTTAAAGACACTGTTTAGATAACTTTGAGATAGAGATAGAACTTAAGTTTATAAATTAAAATTTTACAATTTGGTCTATCATTCTAAAACTTTGCAATTAGGTCCCTTTGATCTAAATGAACGTTAAGGTTTTAAATTTGACCCAGTTCTATGACTTCGCTTGTGATTTGTTTATGTATTAAATGTTTATTACTTGATTTTGTTTTGTGGTAATATCTCTGAACCAGTTTATCTCCCAGACATATCACTTTTCTTTGATATAATAATAAGACCTCTAAAATGTACACATTCTACTAATTTTGTTTTGACTTGAAACAGTTCAATAAATTTAATCATTCATGTTAAAAAAATTCATCAATTTAATTTTTTTTTTGTGATATTATCAAATCAAACGAGCTCAACAGATCAAACAAGTAGTTCGATAACTACATTTTGTCATAAAGCATCAACTAGTTATTATTAAGATGTTATTATACTAGGAAAGTAACAAGAAAGTAATATAAGAAAAAGCAATTTAGGAGAAGAGTAAATGTTAAAATGATGAAATTTTTAAATATTTTGAGTTAATTTTTTTTTTTTGAATTGTTTCGAATTAGGATCAAATTGATAGTGCAAGTTTTGGAGATTAAAAACGTTATTATATCATGCCTCATAAGAAGAAAAGTGACATATTTATAATAATATGTTAATTAACTGACATGTTTGTAATAATATTTTAATTGTCTAACATGTTTGTAATATTTTTTAATTAAGTGACATGTTTGTTACTAAACTCATAGGTAAAGCAACAACGACTTCATTTTTTATTGAGTAAAGTTAAAAAAATGTCACTAAAGTATATGGAACTTTTTATTTTGGTCACTAACTTTCAAGTGTTACAAAATATACATTATTTTTTTAACTTTATTAGAAAATGGACATTGTGCTATTGAGGTGGCGTAAAATGCTAAAATTAATAATAAAAAATATCTCATTTAATCCCTTAATTATAACTAAAATTTTGTTTTTGATAAAATCGGGAAAATATATGATGCATTGGCAGTAAAAATATTTTGTTTCCACAAGCGCCTTAGTTTTAGGGGATAGGAATTCAGTTAGGGTTTAGAGTATAGGGTTTAGGCTTAGGGGTTTAGATTGCAGAGTTTGTGGTTAGAATGTAGGGTTTAGTGTTAGGGTATAGGGTTTAGGTTTTAGGGTAATATGGTAGAGATTTAAGTTTTTACCTATAATCCCTAAATTCTAACCCTAAACTATAAATTCAAACCACAATCCATAAATTCTAAGCACATAAATCTAAACCTCTAAGCTATGAACCCTAAACTAAATTCTTAACCCCTAAAATTAGGGCGCTTGTAGAAATAAAATGTTTTCACCGCCAGTACACAGTATAACTACCTTTTTTATATTTCTAAGCAATAGTTACAAACAAATATTTAAATATATATATATCATATCTTATTTTAAGCGTAAAAAATATTTTTAAAAATTATAATCTTAATAAGAAAATTATGATTAGAAAACCCTTCGTATATTAAATATATACATTCAATATTATATAATTTTAAATATTAGAAAAAAAGGGCATTGCAGAAGTCTTCAGTTTTAAATCTAATGTGATCCAAGCAAGAAAAAAATAGAAAATAAAAGGCAGAAATATCAAAGTTTTCTTCCCTTACCTGGAAAAAAATGAAAAATTTTACCATTACGACATGAGATTTGTACAAGAAACAAAACTGGAAGTGGTAACACAATAGCGTGTTAGTAGTCTAGGAAAAGTAGCCCGCTTTCGATTAATTGAAGTTATTGTGGACTTTCCTAAAAAAATATATTGTGGACCGTAATTATATATTTTTATACAATGGGTGAACGAATATTGGATTAGTGACATGATGGGTGTCAGGCAGAAGTATGGTTGACGTTATGTGGTTGTTGGTGGTATGTTGTTCTTGGGGCTGAAATTGAGTACATATTGAAGTGCTGCTTACGACAGTTGTGTCGAGACTTTTTGTTCTTTGATCGGTTTATTTGGCGTTTTTCCATGATGGGAGGCTCAATATTTAGGAGTTTTTTTAATGAGCACACTGACATTTATTTGTATAATTTTACACTAATAAAATCATGCCTGACGATTAAAAAAATCTTAACATTGTGCGGAAATCTCTATAATACATAATTCAACCGATGAAGTGAATACGAATGGTTACACCAAAAAAAATTATCTTAAATCTATGTAATGAAGTCAACATAAATGGTGCAATTTATTGATAATAGAAATTCAATGATATAATTTTATGACATTATAATATTGTTATATTAAAATATTAATATTAAATCCAGTGATATAAATGTAAATTATCCAAAATTTTTGAGAAATTGAAGTAATAAAATTTTAATCGGTTTTTTACTGGATTTTGACTGCCGTTGTTGGCTTGTTGCTTGTCAAACTGACTTTTACCGATTTGAAAATAAAAGAAAAATCCGATGTTGTGATGTTTATCAGACTGGACAGACTCTATTCTCAACTCAACCAGTCTGTCCAATCTGGTTCTTACTTCTTAGACACTGACTATTTTCAAATCAAGCCTCAAAACTCCATCACTTGTTCTCATTTTTGTTTCAGAGATCGCATTATCATGTTAGAAATACTCTACATTACTAGAAAATCATTTCAATGCCATAGAAGGAACATGGGCGTTACTTAAAGCAATTATATTGTACTCTCTGGACCCATCTGAAGATGAATCTGTTGCAGACAGCATTCGCTTGAACTGAGACCGCTGACAGACAATGCGTCCATTGTTCCACCCAGGAAATGAAAATGACGATGAGAAATTATCCTGAAGGAATTTATAAGCAGCCTTAGCAACTGGAATATCACGAGCAATTGAGCTTTTCTCCATCTGCCCCCGTCTGCTTAAGATAAAATGTTCTTGTTATATGGAGGAAATTTTGAATCATGAACAATGCAACTGATTGTACAACTGCAGAATAGGTGGGGGATAGGCTGGAAAATGTAGCAGAAAACCTCCAAACTACGTATAACACTGTAATGCATTTATACACATTTCCAGTAACAATGCAAAGTTTTCATAATCAATGTAAAGGTAAAACTTTGGCATGAAATAGCTGGCATATATGCTCCATGTATACTATGTCTATAATGTCACTCATACCTAAGGTATAAAACCAGGTTGCATCTTGACCACATTTGGCTGTGGGCGAGAAAGTTATCAAAAACAAACGCATACCATTCAATGGCAAAACTCAACATTATTTATTGAGGGGACCATTTAAAGATGTCTAAATTTATGGGGCAACAATATAAATTATATATTTTTAGGGGACTAAAATACAATTTTACATTACCTCGCCTTAAATTTATTTTTTTCCAATTTTTAAAATTTTTGGGAGGCCGTGGCCCCCCCGGCTAGTCGCTCTTGAGTACCGCCACTGCTCTGATTAAACCTCATTCTCTGTCCAAACCCATTTTCAAGTTAATATTTTTATCTAAACCCTTTCAGATATTAGGTTAATGGACACGTGAAGGATATGAACCTATTTGTGGAGAGTTATATTCATTGAATATCCACAAAAACTATGGGAATTAACATTTTCATCTCATGCAGATTAAATGTAAGGGATAGGAAAAAGATGAGTAACATGGTGAATATGACTTACGCAACAACCACAGTAGCAAGTTGAGGAAGATCATCGCCACTCAAAAACATCTCCTGCATATTGTTGAGCCAAATTGATAGAGATGTATAAGTGCCACCTTCCCACATCCTGTGAAATGATCAACTTCATTAATCAAATAAAATTAACATGAAATTGGAAAGAAACAAATTTGAATATGTATCCCATGATACCTGTGCACATCCACAGAAGATACAAGTTTGTTTTGACGGAAAAGTTCAGGGAAGAGGCCTCTCTTTGTTGCTTCCTTGAGCACCCTTGCAGCACGTTCTTTCTGACCTAGCCACCAAAGCGCTTCTAAAAGAGCATTATAGAACCTTATTCCAAAGCCACATCCTTCAGAGTTAAGTTTGTCAAAGATGTACTCTACCATCTGCCAGTTTGCATCACCATCAAAATCTCCTCGTATCATCTGTCCAATTACTTGATGAATATATGACACTTTGTTCGCAAGCATCTCATTGAGTAACTTATAGGCATAATCCCACCTAAACATATTTAATTTACAAGGTCAGGTAAATTTGCTAATAAGAAGAACAATTCTGCTTCCAAAGTGCTTATATACTCCCAAACTAATTGTAAGTTGTAACTCAAAGACTAAACAAAGATAAATTTAACATTAAGACATAAACAACTTAGGATTCCTGTTTGTAGTTTGAAATATTACAAATTTCAAAAAATATTCATGATAAGTTAGTCTAATTTAACTTACACATGTGGGGGATATTTCTCACACTTAACTTTCTCTTACGCCACGAAAATTCAAATTCTAATCATATAAAAAACCTCATAATTACTCATAAATTTGTAGCTGTCACGAGGGCTAGCATTACTTGGACTCATGTGGGAATTCAGGTATGGTATGTGTCTAACAAGGGTACTGTTGAACTTTTTCCTGATTTCTACATGTCTTTGGAGGGTTCTTGGAAGATTCTCTTCATGTCCATGTCCAAAAATTTATTGAACACAAGTTTCAGATTAGGGTACTTCAGGAAAAATGATAAATCAGGGCATCATAGGTTAGTAATCTCTTAGAATCAGGACTTGAGGTACCCTTTCCAGGGTAAAATCCTTGGAACAATTTTATATTCCAGTGTCCTACGAAAAAGAGTAAAATATTTAACAGAGTCAGTACATTAATCTCAACAATAAAAAATAGGTAATGGTCTGGTCCAGGATATTGATGAAATCACCAGATTGCCCCTGCCTGTATGTCTATGTCCTGAATATGATACTCCCTTTCTGCTAGACTACTATAGCATAAATATCATCCATATCACCTAGATGGTTAGGGGAGAAAGGCCAAACATGGAGGCACAGAATGCTTCATTGGCCAATCATTCCCAATTATTCCTCACATCAAGAGTACTCAGCCAAACCCTATTACCATACTCAGGGACCAAGAATACATCACTGCTCAGCCAAGCTAAAGGAAACAAAAGTAGTACTCTTTTCATCATCGAACAGAAGAAAAAATACACTTTGAATTAAAGCTAAATCCCTTTAACAACATACTTTCCATGATTGCAAAATAATGAAGCCATTCAATAAACATTTAAGTAGAACCTAACCAAGCATCTGTACAAAGCTAACTACGTTAAATATGTATACATCTTTTCTTTATTTCTCTTTATGTTTTTTAAGGAAAAATGTCTTTTCAAGATCATCATATACCATGCTAAGTATGCGACTCCAAAAAGAAGTTAGCATCTACCTTTAACATATTTCTGCTAAAGCAACTATCAAGCCCTCATAAGACATTTTCCTATGATTCATGCTAGGAAGATCCATCACATAGATATAATAGTCCTTCTCCAATCACAATAAGTAAACTTCTAAGAAAGGAAGACTGGAAAATAGATTAGCACCTTCAGAGAGCAAAGAAAAAAAGATGAAATACAGATGGGTCTCTGATTGGGAGGATCAGAGACAATAAGAAACAAGCTGGTCTTTTGTCAAGGTTGCAGAGATTTCCTTGTATATATAACACACGTCATTATTGGTCTTTGATAGAGGAATGCAATTGTGAAGGATAATGGTCTGAATCACCAAGGCAAACTACCATTCTAAATATATGGTATAATAACAGATGACTTTTCTTACAAGTCTCAGGGTATATGTGCCAGAATCAAATATACTGATGTACCAAGTTAATTTCTTTCATCAAATTATATTCATATATAGTTATTACGAAATGTAGGAGCAAATCAGACATTCATGATGTAATTCTCCATGCACACAACATAAATAGCAAGTGGAGTGAAACTGACCTGTCACACTTTGCATAAACAGCCAGCATCATGCAATAGCACATGACACTGGGCAAAACTCCTAAAGCTTTGATTTCCTTGAATTGCTCATTGCTCTCATCACAAAGGCCTGCAAAGCAATACACACTTAAAAGCGCTTCAAGGGTCCGTTCATTAGGATCACATCTTGCCTTTTCCATCTCTACATAAACCTTGATAGCATTCTCAAACTGGCCTCCTTGCCTAAACGCTTCAATCAACGCATTGAAGGAGTCCCGGCTCTTTGCAACACCAGCCTCATTCATTCTAGACAAAACTGCTTCAGCTTCCTTGTACAATCCACCTCTAGCAAAAGTCTGAAGCAGTGAATTGTAAGTTTCAATGGTCAGTTTGCTCCCTACCTCATTCATTGTGTTGAAGGCAACTAGAGCTTCCTCATATAATGTTGCCTGTCCATAAGCCTCGATAACACCGGTATAAGCCCAGGAACTAGGTACTATCCCTCTTTCATGCATGTGAAGTAGAATTTTCTTGGCATCCTCATGAAGCCCTCCCTTCCCACAGGCAAATATCAAACCATCATAAGTTTTCAAGTTAGGCTCAACATTCTCCTCTACCATATCATGAAACAAAGTCACTACCTCCTTAAAATACCCACCCTCTCCGAAAACCTGTATCAAAATATTATAAGTTGCTGCATCCGGCTCCGTATTGCTAGCTTTCATCTCAAGAAAAAGCTCACGGACATCATCATACCGCCCATGCCTCCCATACAAATTCAACAAAATACTATAAGTAGCTGCATTCGGCACACATCCTACGGCTTGCATCTGCCTAAACACACCCATCGCTTCCTTAATTGACCCTGACTTAGCATAAGCCTCTAACAACACATTATATGACATAATATCCGGCAAATTCCCTCCCAACTCCATTTCCTTAAGTAACTCAGAAACCTTCTCCAGCCTTCCTAACTTCATAAATGTCTCAACAAGATACCTATAAGTAGTTAAATCTGGCAATATCCCACCTTCATTCATATTCCTAAAAACCATTTCCGCCTCATTGCATGAACCCCTATCAGCACAAGCGCTGAGCAAAGTATTATAAGTCACAATATCAGGTTGTATTCCTTCATGTCTCATTTCCGCAAACAACCCTAACAAACCCTCCCAATCCAACCCACCCCTTGCGCACGCATTAATAACAGTGTTATAAGTTAAGATACTGGGCAAAACTTTGTCTTTCTTCATTTTGGCTAGTAACTCAAGAGACACATCATACGCACCGTTCCGTCCGTAGGCATTGATCAATGCGGTATAGGAAAAAACACTGCGAGGAACGCCTTGGCTAGGCATTTCATCGAACACTTCGCGACATTTATCAAGCAAGCCTTCGCGGCCCAAGAGACTGATCATGATGGTGTAAATGTGTTCGTTCGGCTTACACCATATCTGCCGCTGCATGTATTTGAAGAGCCGGAGGGACCGTTGCCAATCGCCGCGGTGGGGAACTCTTTGAACACCAAAGAGAAGTCTTTTAGCGAAAGTTTGTTGCGGAAGACATCGAGACATCTCGCGATGCTGCCACGTGGCGGGAGGCTACTTAGCTTGTTGATTAGTGTCTCAACGTCGTAGCTGTACTTCCCTTTCTCCACTGTCACTGAGGGGTTTCCGAGAACAATCTCTCGAGCCTTCGCTCTGCATATTCCAGTGCCACCGGAGAAGAAGCTACGGTTACCGCCTGTGAATAATCGAGTGGAAGAGAACTGCAGCCGGTTGATTGAAAATTGGGAGGCTGCGTGAGATGTAGAAAGCTATTAGGGATTGAAGTTGTCATTTGAAATTTTCTGCATGAGATTTGTGAGATTTTGACGGGGAATTAAAGATTGAAAAGGGTATGCTTGCTTGCACAAGGACACTTCGAGTATTATTGGATAACACAGCTAGAAGAGAGGGAAGCAATGATAAGAAATTTTTTTTTTTGGGGGGGAGGTATTCAGTCATAAAGGAGATATATATATATATAAGATAAAAAAAATCAAGTTTAATTTTATTACAAAACTCTTTAAATTTACAATAGAGAAAAATTAGTATAACATAGCAATACAGAAATGACACAACACTAAAAATCACCATAAAAAAACAAAATACCAAGACAAAAACACAATAACTAAATTATTCGGTGCCTAATTCCACAAGAGAAAACCTAAAGACAAATTAAATTTTAAAAGATTTTAAAAAATTTAAGTGTTTAATTAAAATTTTTAATAATTTTAAGATTTGATAATAATTTTTAAATAATTAAGAGAAAAATAATTAAATATTAATTTTTTTAATTATAATATGATTTTTTAAAATTTTGAAAGTCAAATTAATTTTTTTTAAAAAAATAAAGGACTCGAATTTTTTAAAATTGTGGAGGCCATTCCCTTAAAAGTTTTGTTTCTACACTAAATTTTCTAAGCAGACCAGACAATTAAAAATATTAAAGGAAGGGATTTTGAGTCATGCTTTATTTGTTGGTTTACAGTTTTGAGGTGTCACTCAAACAAGATACAATACAAGGAAAAGAAAGGTAAAGGGAAACGTTAGATGACCAAATGAAAAAAAAATGAAAATATTGAAGTTCATTTTTTACAATTGTAGATCAAATTGATAAGAAAAAACATTGTACCAATTCGTTATTTATATAAATGAGATCAAATGAATTAGACCTGGGACCTAAAAGAAATGGGCAACTTAAAACATTAAACCAAATTAAATTATTAGATATTGCTGGACAAAATGTATATTTTAGGTTAAACTGTATTGGTCTGAAGATTAAGGGAAAATAAAATAGAATAAGACGAATTTGAAGTTGAGAGTTAGAAGAAAGACCAATTTAATAGTCAAGTTATATATTTATGACTTAAAGAGTATAAAAAGTCCTTAAATTTTTTAAAAAAATCAATTAAGCCTTTTTTTTTTACACTCTATTAAGCTCTTGAATTAAAAAATTAATCAATTAAGCTTTAAACCAAGAAATTTAATCAATTAAGCCCTTTGACTAATTTTGACCATTAAATTTGATAATTTTGTTCTTCAGATATTACATACACATGACACACTACAATTCTATCATGTTGCATTTACAAAGAAAAAATTCAAAAAGTTTTTATAAATTTTATAAATTTTTAAAAAATTTAGAACATTTAAAGAAGTTTTTTATCTAAAATAAAAAATCTAAAAAATGTCAAGTGGAAACATTGTGACACGGGGCACTGCAATAGTGGATCGAAAAAACTGTTCATATTTAATGATCAAAATTGGTCAAAAGACTTAATTGATTCAATTTCTTAGTTCAAAGGCTTAATTAATTAAATATATAGGTTCAAAGACTTAATTTAGTACAAAAAAATTAAAATTTTATTAATTTTTTTCAAAAATTTAAGGACTTCTTACCCCTAAGCCTATATTTATTATTGTTTGGTAAAATTTATGTTTAGTTAAAATTGTATAATTTAAACTAAATTTAATATTTTTCTTTATTATTAATATATATGTAAAAATATATTTAAATATGAATATAAAATTTAAATTTCGGCCTTTAAATTATGGATAGTACATGGATTTGAACGGGTGACCCGGCCCTCATCAGGGTAAGAAGAATATTGAAATTTGCTGTCCCCAATTCCCAAAGGCCGAAATACGAGCCAAGGACTGTAAAAAACTGCAGAATCCAAAATGCAGAAAACCTCCAAAAGAAAGCATCTTCAGCTCGATGGCCGCAGCCAGAAAACACCCAAAACAACCTCCGAAGATCCCTACCCATTTCACCATAGACCCACCCCCGAAGAATGCAGAGTCGTTAGAGACGAGCTCTTAGTGCTCCATGGTTTCCCTCCAGAATTCCTAAAGTACCGACGTCACAGACTCATCATTAACGGCTCAAAATCAGAGCCATTGACTAACATCAATAATGGGGATGATAAGGAAGAGAGTGTGTTGGATGGTCTGGTCAAAATTGTGCTCTCTCAAAATACTACTGAAATTAATTCCCAAAAGGCTTTTGCTTCTCTGAAGTCTGTTTTTCCCACCTGGGAAGATGTAAGCTTTTTCGGATTTTCTCTCATCTTGTTGCAACATTTTTCCTTTTATGCTCGTTCTGACTTGATGGGTATTTATCACTTTGGACTTATGTTTTCTTTATTTGCTTTTATTTTTGGCTTCATTGTTTATCCGTTAATAACAAGAATTTCTTTTTTTCTTTAAAGTTATTATGTATTTGGTTGATTAAGAATTCTATATCAATATGTAAAGAACATTTTACATGGTTTTAATTGGTTTTCAGAACATTTTATGGTATTGTGGTTTAAGTTAAATGCTTCTTTAAGTTATGTTGGTTTGAGTTGTGAATTTGAATACTTTCTGTTTGCAGGGTGTTCTAATTTGGAGTCACGTTTTAATTAAATGTTTTGGTTTGTATTTGTAACTTCAGGTACTTTCTGCTGAATCCAAAAGTCTAGAAAATGCAATAAGGTGTGGAGGCTTATCCCCAGGAAAGCATCTTGTATTAAGAATGTGTTGAGTTGTCTGCATGAGAGAAAAGGCAAACTATGCTTGGAGTACTTACGAGATTTGTCGATTGATGAAGTGAAGTCTGAGCTCTCCAGTTTTAAAGGAGTTGGACCTAAAACTGTAAGTTTACTGGGTTGGACGTCAATATAAATTTTAAGTAATATGAATTCAATTCTTCTACTAACGGGGGAAGGCAATAAGCACTGCTCACTCCTTTTTACATGCCGAAGGAAATTAGAGAATGCATGCGCTTAGGAGTTAGGATAGTCCTATTTTTCATATGGATGCATTTTATGCCAATGATTAAATATATAGCTTTCTCGTCCATGGGAATTTTGCTTTTGTTGCCCATCTTTTCAAAAGGCATGATTGGTTGTCATGGGCCTCATGGCATATTCAATTGCAGCCTTTTAATCTGTCTATTTTTGCATTTATGCTGCAAGCTCAAAAATGAGTATTTTTTGCATTACCATCAATGTCCTTGTGGTTATCCCTTTTTTCTTTCTAAAATAGCATCCTCCCAGTTCTGGAATCCTACTTGAGAGTATCCATAGTTTCGTCTTACTATTAAAAGGAGAAGAATATACCAGCAAAGTTCTTGATTATTAGTAACTCAACTAAATGCCACAGTAGTTAGATGCACACAAGGGAAATATTAATTTGTGGCCTACTAGAATATTCTCTATATCATACTCGTTTTACTGATGATATATCTGAACACGTTATTCACCGGAGATATGTTTTAACTCTTAACACTAACAAAACATCAATAAATTTTAGGGATATGCACATTTATATTGGAAAATGACTCGCCATTTCATTTTTCCTCTGGTTTGAACCTAGCTCATCAACAATGGTGAATCTTTTAAAAATAAAAATAAAGAAAAAGAGAACTCAGTTAGTGGTTCCATGATAATTTATGTACTGCATCTGCTCTCTTATAATGTCTATCTCTTTAGTCTCATATTTCATGTATGAGTACCACAAAGATAATATGAAACTCAAATACCCTAAAAAAAATTGTATGTGTGCATGGTTTGTTGTATATACCATATTTTGTACCAATGGAAATAATTGTTGAAAAATATCTCAGCATAAAAATGGAACTACCTATCTGATTTCTTTGCATGATAAGCTGCAGAATCCTGGACTGAACTTTGATGAATTCTATATGCATTTTCACTTGCATAATTCCATGTGTGTGTGCAACAAACATTGTTGCATGAAATCAGTGTTCTATTTGATTTTGATGGTAATGGATAGGTTCATTGACTTTGCCAATGTCCTATAAAATCTTTTGAGAAAAATAAAATGGGACATATAAGTTTTTGTTATCAGTATCAATAATTTTTAAGCCTGCGCTTTTCTCCTGGATCATCTTTCATTTTATCTAATGTATTGTCCATAAATGTTGTCTTCAGTAATTTAATTTGGCATGGGTTCCGAGTTAAATTTCACAATCACCAGAGTATGGTATTACTATTTTTACTGCCATAATTTAATTAGGGACTTAAATTTATCACATGTTATTGCTATTATATTAAAAGAGTAATGAATAAAAGGCTAAATCACTTAGAAAAATCCATGCTAGTTTGGACCTTGCATCAAACTGACTAGGTTTAGAACAGGATCATGATATGGTATTGCAGCATGTATGTTACTTAATCAGACACCTGCATGCTTTGGACCTTGTATCAAACTGACTAGGTTTAGGTAGTATGGTAAAGATTTCTAATGCTGGTCTCTGATTTAGATTTAATATTCTATATGTTTTAAACTCTTCTGGATTATGATGCTTTTAAAATTAAGATTGTTCTAAATTGATAAATATTACCAGCAGTCTGATCTCAGATTAACCATACAAATCCTCAACTCTTGATGCATGACAGGTGGCTTGTGTTTTGATGTTCAATCTCCAGCAAGATGATTTCCCTGTAGACACACATGTGAGTAGCATCAGCTCGCTCCATTTGCATTACATTGATGTTTGAAACTTATTTATTAGCTCTTAAATATCTCTGCAGGTGTTTGAGATTGCTAGGGCCATAGGTTGGGTCCCAGCTATAGCGGACAGGAATAAGACATATCTTCATCTCAACCAAAGGATCCCAAACGAACTTAAGTTTGATCTGAACTGTCTTCTATATACACATGGTAAGGTTTGCCGCAAATGCACAATGAAAGGAAGTAACCAGAAAAAGGTTGCACCCAAAGATGGTTCCTGCCCTTTAAGTGATTACTGTAGAAATCTAGCGTTGAACAAAATCAAGTAATCCATGCGCAAGTTACAAATATTGACATCAAACAAGATGAATACTAATAATCATATGAAGGAGACACCACTTTGGCCTCCAGGATAACTGTAGTGCCTGCATATACTTTCTTCCTAAAGCAAAGTACCAATGTTGTAGTACACTGTGAAGGAAAAGAAAAACGGGATGAGAGAGCAGCAAAGACTCCATATCTATCCATCTCCAATGATTGGATGCATGACTTGTTTTTCTACCAATGACTGAACAATGCTATAAAGTTCCCTTATTTGTTTAGAATTCAGCATTTACACGACTTAAATAGACATGATGACCTCTCTTTTTTCACACTTCGCTAGTTGATATGCTAAGATCGCTATCCACTTTTATTATTCGTTTTGTTCCTTAAGTTAAATATTGTTGTATTTCGGTTGCCGGAAGAGTTGCTATAACATGGTTCGAATAAGAACCAAATTCACAGTAAAAGAGGGGTCACAATTTGCATGTACTAACTGTGTACATAGAATCAAGTAGATATTTTTGGGAAGATAGTGCTGTCCTAGCATCCTAACCTCTTTTTCACTTTTGGGCATTAATTTAGATCATTATCAAATGTTATCGCTTTAATTATCATATGCTCAGCTTGTCATGTAATTGAATGTTGAAGTATAAATATTGTTGGTTATTACATATTTTTTATAAGGCAGAGTAGCTTCAGGATGGACTGCTATAATATGCACATCTTCTGGAATAAATGAAACTTATGATATGCCTTTTGCTGTTCATCCGGGGGCAAGTCAGAATACACTAAAACCGCCATGATATTGCAATTTTTCATAGAAAATTCTCTTTTTTTCCCGACCACAATGTCTTGTAGTTTCCTTTCAGAAAGTGAACGTTTTCGAGTGGAGCATCACTGTCATCGTCGCCATCAAATGGATAATCATTCCTAATGCATTTTGGTGAAGAGTGACAGTGGTATAGAAGTAAAGCCTTTTTTTTAATGATACTAAGACTTTGTTTGTCATTGTTGTGGGCAAACGTTGGTTGGCTTAGGCAAAAGTTAAAAAATTCAGTTGTGAGGAAAATGGCATTTATTCGTTAAATTCATGTGAACAAAGTCCGTTTAGGCCAAACATTGAGCTGTTTGGCAAGAAAATTACGGCTGCAACGGATTTTAGGTTGCAAAATGTAATTAAAAACGAAGTCTAAGTAAAAGCGTGACTTATCGTTAGTTGTATGTTAAGGTATGCACGTGTCCATCTTAGACTTTTTTAACTTCACACATTTTACTTCAATTTTATTAATTTTTATATATTAATCCTTATTTTTTTTTTCAATTTTTATAAGTTATGTACTGAGATTTTAAAATTTATGTGTGTTCACTTTTAAAAAATATTTCTAGAACCGTTTTTGTTCATCATATCCATACATTTTTGGACCATGATCGTATGATTTACCTTTCTTATATCCCGTGTGAATGCAATAAGAATACCAATCATTCTATGCATAGACGAATAAAACTTAGTAAAGGGAATCCAATAAAACTTACGATAATGGAGTATAATGTAATAACCCGTTTTGACCTAAACTCTAAACCCATAACTCAAACCTGGATCCAAACCCGTTTACAACCCATGTTCCAACCCCGTAACCAAAAACCCTAAAAAACCTAACCCTAAAAAACCTCCTTTACCACAGCCGCCGCAGGTTGTCCTCCACCGCCACCGTCACCGCACTACCGACCACCATCTCCGGCAACCACCCGAACACCAATAGCCCGAAACCCTAAATTAAATTTAACCCTAAACCTAATATGACCAGACTCATACCTTGTCATCCCTAAAACAAGCCATACCCAAACCTATCAACTACCCATTGCCACAATCCCGGAATTTCAGTTGTCATCCAAAGCTACATCAGATTAAAAATAAGGAGTAGTTATTAGATTGAAAATAGGGTTTATATAACCCAGGGGGCTGATATTCAAAAAATGGGAAAATAACAGAGAGAAATTTGGAGGATTTTGAGTTTAAGAAAATCCAGTTCGAAAATTGTAACCAAAATTCGGAAATAAAAAAATTTCATATCCAAAATTCGTGTTTCTTTTCTTCAAATCGAACATCAAAAAAGGGGTTCTTCATTTTTTTTAGTTTTTAAAATCTTTTTTTGGTTTCAAATCTCATTTCGAATCAAAAAAAGAAAGGAAAAGAGGGTCGAGAACTTCCCTTACCGGTCGTATAGCGCCGCCGTGAGGATGCATGTCCGTCGCGAGGTCGTTGGCCAATGAACGACGAACCTTGGTGGTGAGCCGCCGCTGCTCTGACTGAGAGAAGATAAGAGGGTTGAGAGAGAGAAGTTAAGTGTTTTAGATCTAGGGTTTATTTGTTTTTATTTTAATTTTAAAACCGTTTTAAACAAAAAAAAAACATAAATTAGTTTTAAACCAAAACACATGAAACGGTGCCGTTTTGGCACAACCCGACCCGCGCGGTGACCGGATCCGGGGGATCCGCGTTTTTTGGTTAAAAGAAAAGTTACGCGCGTAGTTCTTCCCTTCTTTCCCACATGCGTTTCTGTCAAGGGATAATTACGTATTTAGTCCTTATATTTTGATGAGCATTTAATATCACCCTTTTTTATGTTTTTCTGCAGCTTTAAATTTTTATTATATTGCAATTTAGTCACATGTTTTATATTTATTTTTAACACCTCCATTTGATGTCATTAAATTTATGCTCATATGTATTGTATTTGTTTCATTTCAGTCCTTGTTGTTTTCGTTTATGCCATGTAAATTATTAATCCATGCATTTTAGTCATCTTTATGTTATTACCATGCAGTTAAATACTAGTGCATTTTAATTCTTAGCATTTATTTACATTATGCTTTGTATATATCTTAATTCACGCACTATTATTATTATTATTATCATCATCATCATTATTATTATTATTATTATTATTATTATTATTATTATTATTATTATTATTATATTTTATATGTTAGATTAATACTTATGTATGTATGTTAGATTAGTTTTTTAATTTTGTTAGTATTTATTTATTTTATCACCTTGTATTTATTTATGTTTGCCTTTTTCTTAAGTTTGCATAACGGATATATAATTGTCAATGCGGTGCCCTTTTATCCGAGCGTAAACGGGGCCAGTATCAGGCGTAGTGATGGTGGTTGGGCGTTTACTCTCAGATAACGGGGCATTTAAAATCTACTCGCACATATAACCGAATTTTAATTTAATCATCACTTTAATCCGGAAAGTTTAATATTAATAAAGCGGTAATTATTAAAGTACCAATTTTGGGCGGTGTGGGGGTGCTAATCCTTCCCATCCGTAACTGACTCTCGAACCCATCAATTTTAAATCTCTGGTTTTTTACGGTGCCTGGTCCACCTTGAGTGGCCGGTGGCGACTCCATTTTTAAATAAAACACGGGTTTTATAAAACTCCACGCGGAAGACATTATTTTCAAAATAAAGTAAAACAAAAAATAAAACCACCTTTTTTTAGCGAGAGGGACATCGCTACAGATGGCGACTCCGCTGGGGATATTTTTGTTTTTTCAAAAACAAATGAGAGTCAAGATTTTTTTAAATAATTACCACTTTACTAATATCGAAAATTCTGGATTAAAGTGACTATTAAACTAACATTCGGTTATAATTGCGCGTTTATTTTAACGTGTTTAAAATTTGGCATATAAACCCGTATCTTTTAAGTGGGGGGAAAACACTAATGCTTTCGTGAGGATATCGTTCCTCCGTGTAGACCTAACAAGTACCTTCGGGGCTCGAGTACCTTATGCTTTCGTAAGGATATCGATCCTTCGTGTAGGCATAAGCGAATGTGTCCCCTTGAATTGAACCCGGTTGAAAGGAGCCTATAATGGGTGATGACCGGGGCCTTGCTACTCTTAGTAGAGGACGTCAAGGAAAATTTGGGTACCTCTTAGCACTAAAACTGCATATAGTAAGCCGTAGAAGCCAACCTTTTAGAGCCATGTCGGTACTCTGCCCGTTAGTAGTCACCCTATTTAGGCTCTGGTGCCTTATTTCTTGTTCATGAACAGTTTTAATTGCTTTATTTTGTTTACCATTTGTTTTATTTAATAATTTTATTCGATATTACCTCGTTTCATTTTCATTTTCATCACATCAATTTCATCTGCATCGTTGCACAACATCATCACAATTTCACCTGTATTGCATTCACATAAATCATTTTGCATTTAAGACACATTTTGCATATAGATGCATCAATTTTAAAATCGGTCATCAGGATGTCCCGCGTCATTAATACCAGAGAAAGCAAAGTCGGCCAATTCAGCACCATTACCAAACCTCCACAAGAACTCTGTATTGGGGCATCTCTCGACAAGTGCCAAATTCCAACACTCACCCTTCACTCTCCATCACCGAAATTAACCCACCACCTTTCATCCTTCAGAAATCACACACTCACCATTTTCAACCGAAAACACAATAAAGTTTTTTTCATCTCCACTACCATCGCTATCCATCGACCAAAATACTCGAACAGAGAACCCTTCATTTCACGGCCCGAACCCATATGTTTGAGTCTTTTTGAACTCTCGACTTACCATCACCCAACAACCAAACCCTTCAACTCTACCATTCTACACAAATCCATTCAAAAAAAAATTGAAAGTCGAGCAAACCTTTGCTACCCTTCTTTTGGAATCATACCTCCGCATCTCAAATGCTAAACATCAATCGCCATCTATAGCGTTCCCCCTAATCCGAAAGTGATAAGCGGTCAAGAACCAACATGACGAATCATAAACCCAACTTAAGAGGCAACGCAACGCGTTCACGAGAGCACTAAAAGTCATCCAAAAAGGTGACAATGCAACTCAAAGTTGAAATATGCTACAAAGGCATTCCCAGAACAATATGTAAAAGTTTGGGGGCATCCAAATAGGAAAAATGAGTCCAAAGAAGATGTTCAAAGCCGAAGAAGGTTGGGGCACCGCACACAAAGGACCAAGATCCCGACATGACCAGTCGAGAGTTAGGGGCATCCCTTTGAAGAAAAAAAAATCAAATCATGTAGCATTCATGCATTTAGTTACATTCATCTTGCATTGAATCATTCTTGCATACATCATACATTTAGGATAGACACATGTATTTAGGCATAAAATTAGATGCATTCATGCATTTTCGCTTGTACATAACAGGTCTACGAAAGGGATCGAAGAGCCTCAGCCATGGGGGCAACAACACGACGGCCAACCTTAGTCTTAGAGGAGGCCAAACACAAAAAGGATGCTGAAACATCAATAAAAGGTAACAGTGACAAATTTTGTGAACATTTACTGATTAATGTTTTTTTTCCATTTTCAGGTTATACCCCTCCGCCATTAGAGCAGCGGAAGTAGCCTTTTTCAGATCTTGCCTTCGTCATTTTTTATAGGCCAACATTTCCAGATTTTGCTTTACCGCTGATGGTGTAGCAGTATAGACATCCTGAAGATCTCGTTTCTCCGTTGATGGTGCAACAAATCCGAACATTTCCCCAAGTAGATCGAATTTCTATCCAGGTCTTGTTTCTCTGCTGATGGTGCACCAAACCTAATTTTTCTCGATTTTTACTTTTTTGTACAGTTCAAGAAAAAAATCATCAAAAAGAAAAAAGATCAAAATTTTTGAAAAAAGAGAGAAGAATTCAAAGAAAAATTGAAAAAATAAAAAAAAATCAAAAATAAAAAAATCAAAAATCAAAAATCAAAAAATTAAAAGAAAATTTATTAACTTTCATCGCCCGATCTAGACCCTTTGCCGATGGAGTCGCTAGGTCCAAGATACTATCGTCCTCTAATCTTGCTCTCGGCTGATGGTGTAGCTGATTCCTGGTCGTCATTATCCGATCCAGTCCCTCTGCTGATGGAGTGGCTAGGTCCAAGTTGTTATTATCTTGCTTCTCCGTTGATAGTGCAGCAGACCAAATTTCTACTCATGTATTGTTTCTCCGCTGATGGTGCATCTAGACCTAACTTTTTCCTCAAGCTACTTCTTTGTACAGTTAAAAAAATCAAAAGAAAATTTATCAACTTTCATCGCCCGATCTAGACCCTCTGCTGATGGAATGGCTAGGTCCAAGCTACTATCGTCCTCTAATATTGCTCTCCACTGATGGTATAGCCGATTCCTGGTCGTCATTATCCGATTCAGTCCCTCCGCTAATGGAGTGGCTAGGTCCAAGTTGATGCTATCCTGCTTCTCCGTTGATGGTGCAGCAGACCAAATTTCTACTAAGGTCTTGTTTCTCCGTTGATGGTGCATCTAGACCTAACTTTTTCCTCAAGCTACTTCTTTGTACAGTTAAAAAAATTAAAAGAAAATTTATCAACCTTCATTGCCCGATCTAGTCTCTTCGCTGATGGAGTGGCTAGGTACGAGCTATCGTCGTCCTCAGATCCTGCTCTCCGCTGATGGTGTAGCCGGTTCTAGACCGTCATTATCCGATCCAGTCCTCCGCTGATGGAGTGGCTAGGTCTAAGTTATCGTCGTCCTCAGATCTTGCTCTCCGCTGATGGTGCAGCCGGTCTCAGATCATCATTATCTGATCCAGTCCTCCGCTGATGGAGTGGCTAGGTCCAAATTGGAATTTTCGCCCCTTTAATCTTGCTCTCCACTGATGGTGTAGCCGATTCCTGGTCATCATTATCTGATCCAGCCCCTTTGCTGATGGAGTGGCTAGGTCCAAGTTACTGCTATCATGCTTCTCCGCTGATGGTGTAGTAAGGTTCCAGTTAATGTTTTACCCAGCCGTTGATGGCAAGGTTAGATCCAACTTTACTGATTTTCAAGCTCTCTTTATTAAAGTTGTAGCTAAAAAATAAAAAAAAAAAAAAAAAAAAACAATGAAAAATGAAAAAAAGCAAAAAAAAAAAAAAAAAAAAAGAAAAAAAAGAAAAAAAAAAAAAAAAAAAAAAGATGAAAAAGAGAAAAAATCAAAATGAGCTGATATTGCCTCTTCGTCAAAGTTGTAACTGGATCAGACACCAGAACTTTCATCCATCGGTCTTGCCTCCTCGTCAGTGTTGCAGCTGGATCGAATTTTGTAGACCCTGCCTCTTCGTAGGTGTTGCAGCTGGGTCGAACTCTCTTTAGGTATTAGCTTATTATCAATAATGTAGCAAGTTGGACTCATTTTGCTTCCCCAACAAACAACCCCCATTTTGAAGGTTTTGTTTCCCCAAGAGTGACAAGGTAGATCAACCAAGACAAGAAAGAAGACCTGCATCAAAGAGAAAGAAGATCTATAGAAGAACGAAGACGTACGTCAAGAGGAGAAGCCTAGCCGGACTGGACCAGAACGGGTTATTCTTAGTCTTTGCTCTATTTCTGTTACACAACAATGAGCAAAGAGTAGCAACTATAATAACCCGTTTTGACCTAAACTTTAAACCCATAACTCAAACCCAGATCCAAACCCGTTTACAACCCATGACTCGACCCGGTAACCAAAAACCCTAAATAACCTCCCTTACCGCAGCCGCCGTCGTTTTCCTTCACGGCCGCCGTCACCCGAACACCCACAGTCCGAAACCCTAAATAAAACCCCTAAATTAACCTTTAAATCAAATCTAACCCTAAACCTAATCTGACTAGACCCATACCATGTCATCCCTAAAACAAGCCATACCCAAACCTATCAACTACCCATTGCCACAATCTTGGAATTTCAGCTGTCATCCAGATCTACATCAGATTAAAATAGGGAGTAGTTATTAGATTGTAAATAGGGTTTATATAACCCAGAGAGCTGATATTCAAAAAATGGGAAAAGAACAGTGAGAAATTTGGAGGATTTTGAGTTCAAGAAAATCCAGTTCGAAAATTGTAACCAAAATTCAGAAATAAAAGAAATTTCAGATCCAAAATCCATGTTTCTTTTCTTCAAATCAAACATCAAAAAATGGGTTCTTCAGCTTTTTTAGTTTCAAATCTCATTCCGAATCAAAAAAGGAAAGGAAAAGAAGGTCGAGAACTTCCCTTACCGGTCGTATAGCGCTGCCGTGAGGATGCATGTCCGCCGCGAGGCCGTTGGCCGGTGAACGGTGCACCTTGGTGGTGAGCCGCCGCTGCTCTGACTGAGAGAAGCTAAGAGGGTTGAGAGAGAGAGGTTAAGTGTTTTAGATCTAAGGTTTATTTGTTTTTATTTTAATTTTAAAACCGTTTTAAAGAAAAAAAACCTATAATCAGTTTTAAACCAAAACACATGAAACGATGCCGTTTTGGCACAACCCGACCTGCCCGGTGACCCGAATTCGGGGAGGATCCGCGTTTTTTGGTTAAAGGGAAAACTACGCGCGTAATCCTTCCCTTATTTCCCACATGCGTTTCTGTTAGGGGATAAGTACGTATTTAGTCCTTATATTTTGATGAGCATTTAATATCACCCTTTTATGTTTTTCTACAGCTTTAAATTTTTATTATATTGCAATTTAGTCACCTGTTTTATATTTATTTTCAGCATCTCCATTTGATGTCATTTAATTTATGCTCATATGTGTTGTATTTGTTTCATTTCAGTCCTTGTTGTTTTTGTTTATGCCATGTAAATTATTAATCCATGCATTTTAGTCATCTTTATGTTATTACCATACAGTTAAATACTAGTGCATTTTAATTCTTAGCATTTATTTACATTATGCTTTGTATATATCTTAATTCATGCATTATTATTATTATTATTATTATTATTATCATCATTATTATTATTATTATTATTGTTATTATTATTATATTTTATGTGTTAGATTAATACTTATGTATGTATGTTAGATTAGTTTTTTAATTTTGTTAGTATTTATTTATTTTATCACCTTGTATTTATTTATGTTTGCCTTTTTCTTAAGTTTGCATAACGGATATATAATTGTCAATGCGGTGCCCTTTTATCCGAGCGTAAACGGGGCCAGTATCAGGCGTAGTGATGGTGGTTGGGCGTTTACTCTCGGATAACAGGGCCTTTAAAATCTACTCGCACATATAACCAAATTTTAATTTAATCGTCACTTTAATCCGGAAAGTTTAATATTAATAAAGCGGTAATTATTAAAGTACCAATTTTGGGCGGTGTGGGGGTGCTAACCTTCCCCATCCGTAATCGACTCCCGAACCCATCAATTTTAATTCTCTGGTTTTTTACGGTGTCCGATCCACCTTGAGTGGCCGGTGGCGACTCTATTTTTAAATAAAACACGGGTTTTATAAAACTCTACGTGGATGACATTATTTTCAAAATAAAGTAAAACAAAAAATAAAACCACCTTTTTTAGCGAGAAGGACATCGCTACATATACTTCTTTTGTGCTTCAATAGTTTCTGTCCATGGATCCTATTCATTCTATGCATAGGCGAGTTTAGTTTATCTACAAATCTTCTTTAAATTTTTTGTGCATGTATTATGTGGACCCCCACAGCTCAATTCTTAGGTCTGTGTGAATGAACAAAGCATTTTACGAATTGTGTATGAACCGTTCATATAACGTTTGTTTATGTCTATTTATTAAGTTAAATAAACAAACATGAACAATTTTTTTATGTTTATTTAATAAATGAGTGAACGCGAACAAATGTGTGTTCGGTTCATTTATTTTCACGAACAAACTCGTTTATTGGCTCATTTGTTGCTCATTTATCGACTCGTTTACTATAACACTTCGATCTCGATTTGAACCTAAAATATTACATTCGGGTCACCCAAAATTCGGCTCAAAAAGTTTCTATTTAAAAACCATAGATTTAGCCATCATTTAAAACATTAAATCGTCCATGAATTATATAGTTAAATAAGCCGAATAAATTATGTTACAAAATAAGAGTTCCGAATTTATATACAACATATCAAAATAGTATTTCAAAATAGAGTTACGGACACAACACATGTAAAGTCCTATGAGTACATAAGCCCAAGACTAATACTAAGTATTGTACTATGATGCGGTGTTGGAAAATCCCTTAATTATGTGCTCATCGATCACGAACAACCTACTAACCTGCAAACAGGAACAACGATTCAAACGTTGAGCGTACAAAACTCAGTGGTACGTTTCGATTCTACCACACTTTGTAATTATCATAAAATAAGCATGCACAATAAATATAGACTAGAGGGCATAAATATGGCTTCTTTATCTATAAATCGTTATCTAGCCTACATGTGCTAGAGTTTTTAGAACACTTATCTTAAGGAATCATTACAGTATTCTCAACTACTACGAGAAGTCTTACATGTACCACAATACTTCATTATACTCGAGATTACTTAGCCTATCGAGTTTAATACATTCACAATCTATCGTTCTATAGCACCCTTAACAACAAACATAATTAATCCATGTAACCGTACATATTGGCTCACAAGATCCTACTTTACTTGAGCTCACAGAGTCGTAGAGTTAAATGGACCATATCGGATCACCATAGTAACAGATATGTCTTGAATGTACTTTGATCACATTAGCCACAAGTAGGTTCTAAACGTAATTGGATCACTTAAACCATGAATAGTTCTGACCATTCTCAGATCACGTTAGCCACAAGAAGGTCTAACCGTACCTGAATTGGCATAGTCACGAGTACGTCTATCCATACCTGGATCAGCATAGCCACGAATATAACAACCATAATCACCATAGCCATGAGTATATCGACCCTACCTAGATAATATTAACCATGAGCAGGTTTCTAATTGTATCTAGATCACAAGCCTCGAGTATGTCGGATGTACTTGACCGCATAGCCCTGAGTGCGCATCCCTTACATAAGTGTCGTAGTACTGACCCTAGAACTTTTGAATTCCTTTACAAAACAATCATAACATAAGATATACTCCTCGAGCATTCATACATACCATGATAAGTTATATGCCTTCAAGGCCATACTATTTAGAAATGCCTCCAAGGCATGACACCATCCAAGTACAAGCCATATATCAATTATAATTACCAAGCCTAGTACGTTATGGAAGATATTGGTCATTATATTGAATCATTAGAGTCATCTATTAGATCAAACAAGTCTCCATCTCATTGGGTACCGGTATGTCTATATGAGTATCAATATTGCTCTTCAAGTACCGATACCAACCCTTCGAGTATCGATACCAAATTTACTTTGATGTTTTCAAAATATTCTACTCATATCGGTACTCACCTTCCAATACCAGTACTCGATGCTCGATACTTGTACCTACTTAACGTACCGGTACCAAAATTCAATTTTGTTTTGGTACTAAGCTCATGTACCAGTATACAAGGCCCATTACCAATACCGTTTGAGGTTCGTATTGGTACTGTCACACGAATTTCCCTTAGCTCACACAAAAAATAGCTTGTAGCTGCACCAATTCGTCATGTATCGGTGCTTGAGCCAGAACTATCTTTTTAAGTCTCAAAACCACTCCTAACTTATTTTTAAATACCTCAATCCACCTAAGGTGGTTATTGAAAATTTACTAGAATAAGTGAACTAATAACATTGTTAGCTTTAAAATCCTCAAAATCTGGTTTAGGATGAACTTGATGAAGTTCATCCTAAAACCAAGGGATTTTGATCCATTTTGGATGAAAAATCTGGAAAAATATTGTTTGTTTCAGAGGATTTGGGAGAAAGCTGAGCGAAGAGAGAGTGTGGGGGTGAATTATGAGCGAGCTGACTCGGTGGATGGATTTTTATACCCGAGTCAACACGACACAATTTGGGTGTTGGGTTAAAACTCGACCCGCGAGCTGGATTCAGGTTGGATATCAGACCCGCGCCCTTCTTTCGGGACTTCACATTTTGGGTTATTAGTTTTGTAAATGTTTCAATTTAGTCACTAAATTCAATAAAATTAGCCTTAAAGCTTTGTTTTCATTTCAATTATGTCCTAGTTTACTAGTTTGATTTAATTTTAATGCTCTAATTAAAGTGTATGCTTGCATGTTTTAAAAATTGGGCATATAGAATTATTTGTAGAGAATGTAATTACCTATATTTAATTAATTATTAGAGCCTTTAGATGTTAGGTTCTTTATAAGGAGTTTAATAATTAAATAGGAAAATGACATTGTAGCAAATTAGTGTATACTAAATGGAAACTTTGGGGTTCAAACTTGGATGGTGTTCCACTTGCTTGCAATGGGATGTTATCACAAATTGGCCTTAAAGAGGTACATTTAATATACATTAAAACTTAGAATTAAATTTATTCACCTAGTTAATTTAAATATAACCTTAATTAGGGTTATTACTTTAATTAATTAGAATGACCATTTTAATTAGCGAATATTATATGAAATTTAAGGGTTCTGATATGGACGGTATTTAAGCAATTGGTACTATCTCATAATGGCCTTTAAATTAATAATATTCATAGTTTAGTTAATTTAATTAAATAGAGCTTAACTTAACTTAGCACTTAAAATGAATGAGACAATAATAAATCATGCATTAAAAACCTTTTATGTTGAAAATACGTTTTTATAAATATGAATGAGGGTGCTTCTTAATAGGACGCTTTTAATCTCATATTCGGTTTTAAAAATGTATTTTCTTATAAAAGGATATCTCCATTCGGAATTCAAATCTAGTTGATAATTAAGGTTAAATTAAATTTAAATTGTTATTCGAAATGCCAAAATGCCACGTAAAATTAAAAGGTACCGATAACGGGCGTTTGTGGGGGTGTTAATCCTTTCCCACACGTAACTAACTCCTAAACCTGAATTTTAAGAAAATAAATCTCTGGTTGTTTTTATGGTGTTCGGTCTACCAAAGTGACTGGTGATGACTTCAAAAAAAATTTCAAGATTAAATAAAGGAAAATTCCAATTCAACATGAAAACCCTAATTTCTAAAGATTAAGTAAATAAATGACAAAACCCCTATTTTCAAGCCCTAATCGTCAAGCTACTTTTACACTCGGTTAAAAACGGTCACGACAGCTTGGCGGCTCCGCTAGGGATTAAATTTAGAGTCAGGCCTAATTAATTAATTTTTTGTGGCATTTTGACATTTAAGAGTGGTAATTTGAATTTAATTTTTCCAATAATTATTGGATGGATTTTTAGAAAGAATGAAGGTAGCTTTTCTTGTGATATAACTGTAATTCATGCATAGCCTTCTACTCGGGCTTTCACCCTTAAGTGGGAGCGAGACATTATCCTACATTGAGTTATTTAGCTCCGTGACCAGTTGTTTGTCTTTCTTCTTGTATACTAATCTTATGCACCGTGAGGTTCTGTCTCCGTTATAAGGGGTCGTATACTCCCAAATCTATGCCTTGTTGTCGCAGTAGACAATAACGAAAGTTCGGGCACCCAAAGTCTAGAACCAAATCCACATGATGTAATTTAGAATCCTACCCCACTAGAGCTAGGCAGGGACCTAGGACAGGGGTGTTGCTAATTTAAATGCACTTCTTTGGTTAGACTCTTTGCTTGATATAACCTGCTTTATTATATGTATTTAAATTTTTGTCTTCAATACTATTTCAAAAGTACTATTACATTTCCTTTCTATTTTTGTTTTGTTTTGCATTTCTGTATTCATGCATTGCATTGCTTAAACACTACATTAAAAAACATCACATTTTTTCAAAAAGCACATTTTTTCAAATAACATTGCAATTGCATTTAACATTGCATTCTTTTTAAAAATGACATTTTTTAGAAAAACATTGGAAGCTGAAAACCAATATTATGAGAAACATGGGTAATAAGCTTGTTAGGGTTAGGCAATCTCAGAAGGATGTTGATGATTGCTTGGGTAGCATGGAGCAAGTGATTGACCAATCTCAGAATGAGTTGGTAATTCGAGCTACCACTTTGCTTGAAATTAGGGAAGCCGAAAAAAGAAAAAGAATGTTTCAGACAGAAGTGTTGATATTGATAAGCAAACAGGTATCACATATCATGTGAGGGTCCAACTTGAAATTATTCTTCCTGCAATAAAGAAGAAGACAAAAGGACAAAAGACAAAAAAAGACAAAAGAAAGGAAAAGTCAAAAAAAGGAAGAAAAGACAAAATAGTCAAAAAAGGAAAAAGAGCAAGTTTAGATCATATAGTTGGGGCATCTACGAGAAATCCAGTAGATCAGAAAAAAATAACGAAGTGCTTGATCTTGATGCACTATTGAATTTTGAAGATGTTGAGATGAAGGTAGTCTAGTAGACATACATAGAAAGACTAAATAAAGCCAAATTCTGGTATTTTTGCCAAAAATCTTGTTGATCAATGGTTCAGTGATAGATGGGGAATATGATGATTCTAGCAAAGTTGAAGGACTGTGAAACCTTTCTCCGAAGTGATGAAAGTCAATGATTTAGTTGAAGATCAAATTTTCTTATAAGGGAATCAACTACTAGAGAAGTGGAGAGCACAGAAACACGAGCCGTAAAGGCTGAAGAATTCAATAAGAAAAAGAAAGATGATTAGCCCCATCTCAATGCCATATTCAGATTCATTGCCTTATCTTGAGTAGAATCACATTTTGATGATAGTGCCCCGAGTTTCATAAGTCCTTTCATGGTATGGTTTTGAAATACATATTTAGTAATTTCATCATAACTAACATTGATGTTTTGAGAATGGAGAGCTTTGATCCTATAAAAGACCATCATTTGTTGGAAGAGCTGAGATAAAAGAAAAAAATAGGATCTACAACAAGCTTTTGTGGGTAATCTACTACAGTTCAAGGTCTACCAGAATCAAAGTAATGTGTTAACATCTACCTCTTCAATATTTCCTTTACTGAAGAACACTACAAAGTCAGATGCCCAAGATACTTCTATCAGTGGAAAATTGAAGACTAAACTGGATCTCATTCATGTCTCTTATCGTGAGCTATACTTCAAGTTGCGCGAAGCTTCACCGCATCATGTCAAATTTTAAAAGCCTCATCATCCAAAGTTGTTACAATATCGAGAATCATTGTGAGTATCATAATGAAGTTCATGATCATGACATTGAAGATTGTTACACTTTCAAGCAACAAGTCCAAAACTTCCTGAATTAGGGGATTTTGGAGGTCGACATTGATGGCCAATCTATTAAGATTTGTAACGTAAGAGGTATTCACCTGATTGGAGCCAATACGATTGGAATGCTTGAAAGTCAGACGTCGAAAGACGTCAAGAAAAGAAAAAGAATGAAGGAAAAGGTGAAACCGATTGAGAATCAACAACTTACAATGAAGAAACCTCGAACAGATATGCCCATTAAAAGCTTCGACACATCCAGTCAAGAGCAGGAAAAGTAAAGTTCATTTAGGCGCCGATCAAAAGAAGTTGTCAATTTCCACATGAAAATGATCAAATATTCTACAGAAAAGAGCAAACAATTGATTGAAGAAACAAGGAAACTCATTGACAGGATGATATTAACTCAAGGCTCGATAAAAACAACGTAACAAAAGCAAGAAGAAATATGTCCTTGTGCTGGCAGAGGGAAAAGAAGAATTGTAGAGGTTGAAATTCACTATAGTTTTCCTTGAATAAAGATTGACAGTTAGACTATGGGAGATATGTCTGTAGTTTTAGGACCGTTACAGAATAATACCCTGAACCATCCCAATCACTTTTTCCGCGAGCATTGAGGGTCCTTTGTAAGGGAGGTTATTTGGTTTATTTGTATTAGATGCTTGTTTCTTACATAATTTTTCTCAAATGGAAAACATTTTACATTCGTTGATTCTTTTAATATTTCATTTATTCTTTGTCATGGGTTAGTTTTTGTTTTCCCATACCTATATGTATATATCTTCAATATCATTCTCGATCAGGTCCTTAAATATTAATCACATGAGTGACCATGAATCAAATTCAAAGATCAATTCCGAAATGTGACATTCTTCTAAGTTACTTAGGCCAAAGAGAAGACATTAATGAGTGTTCAGGAATCACGAGAAGATCCCAAATACAAACTCTGAGTGAATTTTCCTCTCAGACATTGTTGACTAAGTTCCTTGAATGAAGTGATAACCCAAAACATCTACCACCTAAAGACCGCTTTTCTTCGAAGATATTTGTATATGGGAGGACATTTGACATTCTTTCATCTCCCTTCACAAAGAAAGAAAATAGAAAAAATATTTTTTTGTCTCTTTGAGCCTGATAGTTCTCTTTTGATTCAACCCAAACCTAGGATCACCCCTACACTGGGGGCAAAGAGGTTGAAAGATTTTTTGCAAGTGAAAACTGTGTGGTTTCGATCATGCTATAGTAGTGATGCCTTGTGAATTAGGATCAAGAAACAAAGGTGAATGTATTGAGTAAAAGAGCAAGAAAGGCAAGTTAAATGAAGACAAAAATTTTGAATTAAAAAAAAAGAAAAAGAGAAAATAAAAGAAGGAAAACAAAAAGTGGAAAGTTTGTTTTCAAAAAGTCAATTGAATCGAGTTGAAAATTGTTGACATGAAAGTTGAAATAATTGAAAGAGAAAGCACTAAGTCGAAAAAGTGCAAGGAAAAGCAAGGGACATATGTGAAATCTTATATTCCAATGAATCTCTATCTGAATGAGTCATGGAGGAATAATCATCCTTGTACTCGGGGAAAGGAAATGAACTCTAGGGTGAAAACCTAGAAATAGGTAGTCTAGAGCGATCCAAAAAAGAAAAGAAAAGGCAAAAAAGAAAAAGAAAATAGTATTTCATCTGAGCATATTCAGATCAAAGAGTAAAGAAATGTATTTCACTTGGAAAAAATGATCATTAGTTTCGTTACCCTTAAACACTTATTTGAGCTTATATATCCTTTCTTTCATAGCTGTGAGCCATAGCCCCATTACAAGGCTCAAAAGACCATTTTGATCATATACGAGTAAGGGAAGTTTGTCTTCAGAATACACCCCGCATATTAGGGATAACATTTCTTCAAGGATTTTCAGGCTTCTAATGCCTGATTGAGATTAGAAAAGAGGAAATGATTGGGTTGGTAAGTTAGTGAGGTAAAGAATGCCACCTAAATGGGATAGAATTAGGCATATGGGAAATGTTTTTCTAGGAAGTCTAATAATTTGGAATGGGTCACATTTGAGTTGATCTTTGCCAATCTGGTTTAAAGGCTTTGTTGCACTGGATATTCGAGGGCCTAATTTTGGTTTTTGCTTTCTCATGTTTGCCATGACTTATCAAAATGTTCCATTTTCTCAAATTTATTAAAATAATATTCTAAGCCTTTCAATTATCATTTCAACAAGCATCTTGCATATAAATCGATTAGATACAAGAAAATCAAAGGATTTCATGGGTATTATTATGATGTAAAAATCATTTAAGTGCAGGCAGAATAGGAAGTGGCCTCGGTACTTGGTTAATGATGAAAAGTATGTTGAGGAAGAGACACGATTCTAACTGTCAAAAAAATTCAAACAAAAGCTGCAAGAAGATAACATAGACAACCCTAGGGCAAAGAAAGAACATGAACCATATTTTGGGGCAAAAGCAACAACCAGATCAATTCGCTAGCGGTTCATGCTATTCAAAAACAAAGATCCTTACTTTTAAGGCATTGCAAGACAAGAAAGGTGAAGAAGATATCTTATCCTAGTGAATAGAGTCCGCAAGCTGAAGATATAAAAAAACACTACAGAAGAAGATATCTTATCCTAGTGAATAGAGTTCGCAAGCTGAAGAACGGAAGTGATGAAACCTTTTGAATCCATTAAAAGAATGTTGTCAGAAAAATTGGACGAAGAAACATCAAGTGTGACTTTACAAGAAAAGAGTTTTCATCGATACTCGAGTTTTTTCGATGTGAAGTGTATGGTGAGACATAGAAAGAGGAGGGTTTGTGTATTGAATCCATGAAAAGCAAGTATGAGGTCTATCCGAATTGAAACCAATCTTATTTAGAACAAAGAAAAAACATCATCACAAAGATAGAAGTGAAGAAAGAAACAAGGTGGAAACCCACAAGGGCAATTCAAAAGAAGAAAAAAGAAAAAGAAAAAGAAAGGAAAAAGAAAAAGAAAAAAGAAAAAAGAAAGGAAAGGAAAGGAAAAGAAAAAAAAAAGAAAAAGAAAAAAACAAGGTGAAAACCCGAAATGGCACATTGAGGAAAAAAGAGAGAACCAAAGTGAAAACCCAAAAGGGCACTTTGAGAAAAGCAATCTAAAGTGAAAACCTGAAAAGGCGCTTTAGAGCAATAGATGCATAGATCTTGAAGATTGAACCTGGGTGTGAGAAGAGTTACTTTGGTAGCAAAAAGATTTTTTGAAGAACGAAACAAAGAAATTTTGAGTTTCCCTGAAGATGAAAGCTCACCCAAGTGGTCCTCAATTGACATCATTCATGCATCATATATAGTCAGACATCCATAAGATAGGAGCATGCTAACTCATACATTCAGAGCATTTATGCATATTTTGGCATGAATCTACCAGAATCAGCAAGAAACAAGAAAAGGTTTCAACCTAGAGCTTCAAGACTGGAAGAGTATACCTAGTAATATATGTTCCAAGCATAGAAGAGATCGAGCAACAAAGAAAGAGAAACAAGAAACCTTATATGAGTTTCAAACTAAAAGATCGAGATACTTTAGGTCCAGTTTTCCCTTAGAGGTTGCAGAGCTCCTAATGAGAAGAGTTTATGTAACTCAATTATTCAAACATCTTTATAGAGAGGTGGATTAATATTACAAAAGAAAGAAGCTCATAACTACTCCAGTTTTCATCAACGTATCAAGGAAAAAATGCATATATCAAAAAGTTTAGGGACTTGAAGTAAGTTTATACCTTGGGTTTTTGATCGAGTCTAAAGAATGAACCTGAAGAAATTACGAGGACTTCAAGAAAGTTTAGAGACCTGAGGCATTTGTTCACCCTAGATGATGAAGTAGGAAAATTTTACATGTTAGAGCCAAAAATAAGGAGATTAGTGGGGCATCACTGTGCATAAGAGTGCATATCAAAATAGAAAAGAAAGAATGCAAAGGCTAAAAAAATTTGGTTACTAAAGAAGACAAGATTTGCTCAAAAGGAATAAGAGCTCAACAACAAGATTTTGGGGCAAATTTTTCCAGGGCATGAAGACAACAGGAGTTTCAGACCAAACTAAAGAAGATCAAGCAAAGCAAGATTTGATAAGAACAATCTCAAGAGATGAGGTATCGTTGCATAAGCAGAAAGCTTAACAAAGAAGAAATGGAGATTAGAGCCCATCCAAGTGGAATATACAAGAATCGGCAAGGAACGAGCAAGATTTCAAATCTACAACTTTGAGATGGGAGAAATAGATCCAAAAAAGACTAGCATAGATTTCAATCACAGTTTCGATATCAATCCGTTTGAAGATGCAGATCTTAGTAAAAATTTCCTGATTGAGACAAAAAGTGCAGTGCAATTCTAAAAGCCTTCGGGTCATTATTCATACATATTCCAAGCACATAAGAGATTGATTGATAGAAGAAGAGAAACAAAATGGTTCAGTTTTTCCCCAGAAGAAAAGGTGTATCAATATTTTTAGCAAAGAATAGTGAGCTTCTAATGAGAAGAGTTCACCCAGCAAAGAATGAAAAACTCCTAATGAGAAGAGTTCATCCTTTGATAAATGAGGAGTTCCTAATAAGAAAAACTTACTTGTTTGATAACTTTACAGAGAGGTGGCCTAACATTTCCAAGAAGAATGAATAGGTTCATATTAAGAAGAACCGATTCAGACTTGACAGATAGCCTCTGCAGAAAGATTGAGAACTTCATAATAAGAAGAGTTTGTTCAAGGATTCTAAGGAGGCAAAAAGTTTCAGCGTCACTTGTTGGAAGAACATTTGAATTCCTATTCACAAAATTTTCCTTATGATTACTACTGAAAGATTAATTATAGTTTTGACTTTTGCATGACATATCAACATTTTCAAGAAGAACGATGAGTTCCAAATGAGAAGTGCTCGCTTGTTCGATACTTTTGTAGAGAGGTGGATCAATTTTTTCCATAAATGAATAATGAAGAGTTTCTAATGAGAAGAATGCGTGTGATCAACACATTTGCAGAGAGGTGGATTAACATTTTCAACTGTGGATGAGGATCAACTTTTTTGCAGAGAAAAGTGGGTCAACATTTCTAACAATGGATGAGAAGTTCCTAATGAGAAGGGCTCGCTTGTTCAGCACCTTTATAGAGAGGTGGATCAGCATTTCTAGCGGTGGATAGGGAGTTCCTAATGGGAAGAGCTCGCTTGTTCAACACCTTTACAGAGAGGTGGATTTGCATCTGCAAGAAGAATGAAGAACTCGTAATGAGAAGAGTTCATCTTTTGAAGAATGAGAAGTTCCTAATAAAAAGAGCTTGTTTATTCAATGCCTTTATAAAGAGGCAGATCAATGTTTTTAAGGAGAACGAGGAGTTCCTAATGAGAAGAGGTCGCTTGTTTGATACCTTTGCAAAGAGGTAGATCATTATTTCTAAGAGGAATAAATTGGTTCCTAATGAGAAGAATTAGTTCAGACTTCGTGGTTAACCTTGACAAGAAGATTGGGAAGTTCAAAATAAGAAGAACTAGTTCAAGCTTTCTAAAGAAGAAGATGAAGTGAAAGAGGCCCAAGTTACAAATCTGCCAACCCATTTCCCGCTCAATCCAACCCAACAAACACAATGTTATCTGAAAACCCAAGTTTCCCGCCCAAATCTGCTATCCAAAGGATTAAAACATCGCCGGGAGCGCAAGGGATGCTGGAAAAACGCCGACCACTGTTATCGAGGTATAATGCTCTCGGCTCTTTATTTTCATGCAAGAAATACCAAAAAGCATTAGTTCAAATCAAAAATAGTAAAAAAGTAAAGAAAATGAGTTTTAGATTGTGTTTATCTTGAAATTGGTGGTCGAAGTTTTTAATGGTAACGGTGGAGTCGAAAAGGGTTTTGGGTTCGGGTAAATAGCTTAGGTCGGGAAGAAAGGTGGTTCTGATGAACCAAGCTTAGATTTAGGTTTAGGGTGAAAATCGGTAAATTTTGGATATTTTTTAAGGTTCTAGTCGGCGGCCGAAAATCACCTTACGGGAGCCGGCCGGAAGGAAGACGGTGGTCGGAGCTAGGGCATGGTGGTCGGTGAACGGCCGAGAGTGGCTGGAGTTTGGCCGATGAAGATTTGACGCGGGTCTTGTGGCGAAGCTTGGTTGAATTAGTTGAAGTTCATCCGATTTAGGATGAACTTAGATGAAGTTCATCCTAAAACCAATGGATTTTGATCCATTTTGGATGAAAAATCTGGAAAAATATTGTTTGTTTCAGAGGATTTAGGAGAAATTTGAGTGAAGAGAGAGTGTGAAGGAGTGAATTATGAGCGGGCGGACTCGGTGGATGGATTTTTATACCCGAGTCAATACGACACTGTTTGGGTGCCAGGTTGAAACTCGACCCACGAGCTGGAATCAGGTTGGATATCAGACTCGCGCCCTTCTTTCGGGACTTCACATTTTGGGTTATTAGTTTTTTAAATGTTTCAATTTAGTCACTAAATTCAATAAAATCAGCCTTAAAGCTTTGTTTTCATTTCAATTCTGTCCTAGTTTACTAGTTTAATTTAATTTTAATGCTCTATTTAAATTGTATGCTTGCATGTTTTAAAAATTGGGCATATAGAATTATTTGTAGAGAATGTAATTACCTAGATTTAATTAATTATTAGAGCCTTTAGATTTTAGGTTCTTTATAAGGAGTTTAATAATTAAATAGGAAAAGGACATTGTAGCAAATTAGTGTATACTAAATGGAAACTTTGGGGTTCAAACTTGGATGGTGTTCCACTTGCTTGCAATGGGATGTTATCACAAATTGGCCTTAAAGAGGTACATTTAATATACATTAAAACTTAGAATTAAATTTATTCACCTAGTTAATTTAAATATAGCCTTAATTAGGGTTATTACTTTAATTAATTAGAATGACCATTTTAATTAGCAAATATTATATGAAATTTAGAGGTTCTGAGATGGACAATGTTCAAGCAATTGGTAATGTCTCACAATGGCCTCTAAATTAATAATATTCATAGTTTAATTAATATAATTAAATAGAGCTTAATTAACTTAGCACTTAAAATGAATGAGATAATAATAAATCATGCATTAAAAACTTTTTATGTTGAAAATGCATTTTTATGAATATGAATGAGGGTGCTTCTTAACAGGGCGCTTTTAATCTCATATTCGGTTTAAAAATGCATTTTCTTATAAAAGGATATCTCCATTCAAAATTCAAATCCAGTTGATAATTAAGGTTAAATTAAATTCAAATTGTTATTCGAAATGTCAAAATGCCACATAAAATTAAAAGGTACCGATAACAGGCGTTTGTGGGGTGGTAATCCTTCCCCACATGTAACCGACTCCCGAACCTGAATTTTAAGAAAATGGATCTCTGGTTGTTTTATGGTGTCCGGTCTACCAAAGTGACCGGTGGTGATCCAAAATGTTTTTCAAGATTAAATAAAGGAAAATTCCAATTCAATATGAAAACCCTAATTTCGCAAGATTAAATAAATAAATGACAAAACCCCTATTTTTAAAACTCTAATCGTCAAGCTACTTTTACACTCGGTTAAAAACGGTCACGACACACAAGTTTTCTTAATTTCATTTTCCTCCTCTAAATAGGTGGTGATACTTGTCACCACTTGATTAGAAGAGGAAAATAAATTTATTAAATTAAATATAAATAATTAAATTCCTCTAATAAGGTGTTGACACGTGTTACCACATAACTGAATGTTTAATTTATTTTATTAAATTAAAATTATGACCAAATTGATAGAATATATAAGTAACGATGACTAAATATGTAATTATAAAAATTTATGTGGCTTTATTATATGAAAAACCCTATTTTAAAATTTAATTAGAATAATGACCCCATTCTCAAGTTATTTAGAAAAGTGACCCCCAAATCAGCCACGTGAGGCGACCTCGTGTTCTGTGACACGCGAGATCTGAACTCGTTTTCTACAACTAGCGAGGCCCATCCGACGTGGGCCAAATTTTCGTATGCCATAATTTTTAATTACTAGATAAGACATCGCGCTCTCTAAAACGCAAGGTCCCCGAAAAATTGAAGAGGCATAATTTATCGTGGTAATTATTGTACAAAGAACTCGTTATATGTAGGTAACGAGGTCCCTTAAAACGAATAAACAAAAAGATATTATATAAAAATGAATTCATGTTTATTAGGAATTCATATTTATTAGGATCAAAAATTATTAAAAAAGATATTATATAAAAGGAAGTATGGTATTTTAATTCTATTAGTAATCGATTAGCACAAAAGGAAGTAATAGTAATTGATTATTACAACAAAATATTTTTTTAATTATAGTAAAAAATCAAGATCTAATTCTATTACTATTTAATATGTTGATTTTTTTAATTATATTAACAAATCAAAAGTTTATACGAATAAACAAATTCAGAAAAAAAAAATCAAAAACCCTTGAACTCGCTACCTGCAGAACGTGTGTTCCTAAAATGAATTCATATTTATTAAGATCAAATTTTTTTCAAAAAATGATATTATATAAAAGGAAGTATGGTATTTTAATAATTCTATTAGTAATTGATTATCACAAAAGGAAGTAATAGTAATTAATTATCACAAAAAAAATATTTTTACTTACAGTATGAAATCAAAATCACAAAAGGTTATACGAATAAATAAATTTAGAAAAAAAATTCAAAAACCCTTGAACTACTACATGCCGAATGCGAGTTCCTTTCGAATCGCAGGGAGTCATTTTGACTGGCGTGTCATTTTATTTTAAAAGACATCGCGTTTTGCAGATAGCGAGGTCCAAAAAAATCGCTTTGGCTGGAATGCGAGGCCTCCTATAAATAGGACCAACTATTTCAAGTTTTATCATATCAAATTCTCTCTTCTCTTGCTCTTCAACTACTATTCTCTATTGTTTTTTTTAAAGTGTTCGAAATTTCGTTAGTATGGTGGGATTATTGAGGCTTGACGACAGACATGTGTTCGATTTCTGGACACAAACCCTGAGGTAATTGTTTTAATTAGTTACTTATTTTGTAAAATTATTATTATTCTTTTATTAATTTAGTAATTTTTGAATTTAAAATTTTAATTTGAAGCGGTTTTAACGTGTCTTGACCTGTTACGTCAGCCGTACGGGACGACTGGATCCGGATATAGTCCCTCATTTGCATCAATTCGGTTTTGGCCATGTTTCCCACCTATTTGACGGTCTAAAGTTGAACCGTCTGATGATTAATGCGTTACTAGAGAGGTGGAGGCCCAAGACACACACATTTCATCTTCCCTACGGTGAGGCAACAATTACCTTGCAAGACGTTGCATTTTATCTCAGTCTGTCCGTTGACGGTGAGGTTATCACCGGCATTGTGGAGGCGTACTGGTCTGACTTGTGTGAAAATATGCTTGGACTGAGGCTGGTGGTGGACGATACCGATGGTGGGAACTCAAAATAATCTTCTTGGACAATAATTTAACGAACCTACCCCTTGACGCTAATGAATTAACGAGGATGGTATAATTCTTTACTTGTTTGTTATTATTTATCTATTGTTAAATTGTATTTTATTTTAAAATAATTTGACGTTGATAAAAATTGTTTTTGTAGTGGTTTGCTAGTGTCCATATTCTACGAGTTATCGGGGGGTCTTGATGCCAGAAAAATCCCGCAACGAGGTCCATTTGATGTGGTTGCCTCATCTGGCGAGTGGTATGGAATCAAGAAACAAATTTTGGGGAGGGGCAATCTTGGCATTCCTATTTCAGGAGTTGTGCGGAACCGTCAACTCGGACAGACGTGCCATTAGGGGTGTCTTTGGTTGCTGCAGTCTTGGGCATGGTTTCGAATGCCCTTTTTATGCCCGACGCCTAAAAACCTGACCCCATTCTAATTCCCACTTGTTCGGAGGTACAAATAAATATTTATTTATTTATTTTGGTTTTTTACTATTAGAACACTTAGAATTGTTTTTTGAATTATAGGTAGTTGGGTCAATTAACACACGTGGGACTACCGACCACCCATTGAGATTATCGACTTTTGATCGATAAGAGAGATGGGGTAAATTTTCTTAGTTCGATTGCATTTATTTAATTATAAAATAAATTAAGTCGAGTTTATCTAACTAATTTTACATATTTTTTGTAGTTCCTGTGGACATCGTACGAGGGTCCTAATATTCGGACATGCATTCCGCACGAAATAATGCAGAGTGAACACGTTTGGATACTGACGATCCCGCTCATACACTACGAGATAGTCGAGTGGCATCATGCGGACCGCGTGCTACAGCAATTCAACTATGTCCAAGGGATTCCGGATGCGCCATCCAATTTAGACACATTGCACAGGCTAACGCAACAAGGCAAGATAGAAGTTTATTGTGGCCATCATCACGCGGTGTGGATGCAGTAGTGGTTCACCCGTTTCGGTAGGCGGCCCTGTATTTTGAAACGCATTCGATACCACAATGTTACCTTTGAGTACATGGCGTGGTACCATCAAAATGGGAAGCCGTATCTACTAACAATAAAGGAGCGAGAACGAAAAATAGATGTGCCTCCCCCAAATCATCTACCGACGCAACATGGTACTCGTACGAGTATGAGGGAGGTGGCTAGAGAAAAAAACATAGGCACCCGGGGCATTATCATCAGGAACAGCGCAGGCACCTGGCCAGTCAGCCACCTTGCCAGAGACACCGATGCCAACACCTGCATTCCAACACTTGACTTTCTCATCATTTCAGCCTACCGGTAGTAGTCCATCGTTTTAACAAATGGAAAGTCCGACAGAAGGTTTTTTCACAGACATGTTTTGTCCACTTATGATGGTTCCCCCAGTCTACTATCCTTCTGCATCTGTTCCTGGTTCCCCCAGTCTACTATCCTTCTGCATCTGTTCCTCCAGTTTATCAGTTTCCACCATTGGCAACACAGTTCAGATCCGGTATTGTTGATCGGACACCGCCGCAAAGCTTGTTATACACCGGTCCCAGTGTGAGTGGTGGGACTCCAGATGTATTTGGGGATGAATATGATGATGGCGATGGCGATGACGATGATGATTACGATGATGGGCTTTTTTGAATGAATTTGACTCGAGATCAGCGTCTACTTTGGTGCGGTACAAGTGGACATAGGCGTCACAGGGATAATTTTGTAATTTCCTTTAATTTATGTAAATATTTGAATTACAAGAAAAAAATATTAAAAAATATTCCAATATTTTAAATGCAATTTAAGATACTTTAAATATTTTATTTAATTTATGTAAATATTTCCTTTAAACATGTGAGAACTCTCTCTTTGTATATAGCGAGTTTCTGTGACAAAACTTCCTTAACACGCGTTTATTCCGGGTGATATTGGCACATTTATATCAGACAAAGAGGAAGTGAAGGACACCCTAAAGGGCAAACAATTACAGTGGTTCATGGAAAACAAGGATAGCAGAGTCGAAGCACACCAACTTAATTTGAGTGACGAGGCTTTAAGCTAAGTGTGTCAATTGTACGTTTATGCTACAGTTCTTAATTGTTAGATAGCTTGAATTCTTTACAATGTTGCTAATATTTGTTCTACTTTCTGTATAATCGTATATATTGTCAAAATATGTCGCGGCGAGGAAGTATTACTGCATTGATATACTATGATGGCGAAATGGTCACCCACCCATCTCTCGACGTCATCTTTCAATCCTTAAATACTATAAACCTACAATTTCCAAGGAAATTAACTTATAATAATTTGATGAAGGAAGTGAGGAACAATGTTCCACATGGTCGTGGAAAGAAGCTGGAGCCATTGAAGTATAGACTACCGACGTCGTACGAACCCTTAACGTACTCAATATACCATGTGGCAGACAATGGTGATGTGGAGTTGATGCTGGATGTCCACTTGCAATACTCAGTTGGAGGTCCTCTAGAGCTTTATGCAATATTTTCTAATGCTGATGACGATACTATACTCTCAAATTGGCGGGCAGCGAATTATGACTTCGATACTAATGCCAACTTTCAAAGCCCGGCAGCCAACTTGCGCAATGATTTCAATTTATTAACCACACAGAGTCTACTCAACGACTTTGGTGAGTCATCGTCTTCTATGCCAAGATATTCTTGCGTAGTTAGTTTTGACTTTAACTTAAACCTGCCACCGAACGTTGACTTTGGTGCATCATCGTCATATATGCCCACACATTCAATATACAATTCATACAGTATGGGTCTCGGCGCATTATCATTACAAAACTACATGATGTCGCAAGATCATGAAGCGTTTAATCTATTTGACAATTTCACATTTGGATGATATTCAACGTATATCCCTAGTGCGGAGTACGTTGAACAACCTATGGGGAGACATAATCTATTTTTATATGATGATTACTGGCCTAACTGCCATAATCTATTTTCATCATTTTATGTATTAGTTTGAAAAGTAATAAACATACTGTCATTCTTACCTGAAACAAGCTTCGTAACCATTTCCAACGCGCTTGTAACACCCGCTAATTAGAATTTCAGATCATTTATAATTGCAATTGTTTTACATCACATCTAAAGATCATATTTACAATTACAATTCTCAACTTTAAATCACAATTACTAACAATTACAATTACAAATGTAAAAAAAATGTTACACCAATCAATACGAATTCACTCAAACCATTTGTAGCTTCTCTTTGTCGTTCTTAGAAGGTGAAATTTCAATTTTAAAAGAATTAAAAAATATTAGGACCTTGCGCTCTATAAATAGCGAGATCAAGTGATATGTCAAATCTGTGGCGTACTTTTGTGCTGACACGTTAGGAATCTCTACGGACCTTGCGTTGTGCAGAACATGAGTTTCATTTAAAACGTGCTCATACTTGCCTATATAAGGCAGGCAGAATTCCATTCTACACAAACCTAAATTTGTCTAAACTGCTACTAAATTTCATCATATTCGAAGAAAAACACTATCATCCCGATGCTAACAAACCACGTATATGAAAAAAAATTCTACAGTTTTCGTGAGACTGGTCTTTTAAGCGTTTTAGTTTGAGATGAACGAAAAATCACAATATCAAGGAAAGCGTGGTCTTCCTAAAGTGTCAACAATCTTTTTAACCTTTTGATCGAAGTTGCGGGTAACTTATTTTTACGCCTATGTCGTGGAGGCTAGGTGAAGACCACCGCAAGTAACCTTGGTCAAAGCCCCTACCCTTGCAGATGATGATGAAAGTGGGTACAAATTGACTCAGGGTGGGCCAAGAATCCTCTACTGCCCATACGGACTTGAAAGTGGGCAAGTGTTATGGGGTATAATTGACCAAATAACGGTTGCCTCTCCATTCATAACACAACACTCCACCCAGTCATGTACAAGATGTCATATTTGGTCAGGATCATGACTGCAGATATGAATATCTTCTCATATGATGATTACTGACCTAACTGCAATAATCTATTTTCATCATTTTATGTATTAGTTTGAAAAGTAATAAACTTGCTTTGTCATTCTTACCCTAAACAAGTTACATAACCATTTCCAACGCGTTTCTTACACCTGCTAATTAGAATTTCATATCATTTTATAATTGCAACTGCTTTACATCACATCTAAAGATCATATTTACAATTAAAATTCTCAACTTTAAATCAAAATTACTAACAATTACAATTTCAAATGTAAAAATTGTTACACCAATCAATACGAATTCACTCAAACCATTTGTAGCTTCTTTCATAAAATTAATAGATGGTGAAATTTCAATTTCAAAAAAAATTAAAAAATAATACTAGGACTTGCGCTCTGTCAATAGCGAGGTTCAGTGACATGTCAAATCTGTGGCGTACTCTAGTGCTGACACGTCAGGAATCTCTGTGGAACTCGCGTTCTGTAGAATGCGAGGTCTATTTAAAACACGCTTATTATTTACCTAAATAAGGCAGAAATGAGGGCAAACAAACCCACCAACCTTTGGGAAAAATCTATATTAGACCCGAAGAGAATATACAACTGTAGCTACTGATGGCAAAAAATCACGTATTAGGAAAATTGTTTTACAAATAGATTTCCCTAATATTGTGATTTGTTGGTATAAGTAGTTGCATTTATACTATGGGTGTGTAAAAAAACCCGACAAAACTGAAATCAATTCTAAAACACAAACCGATCGGTTATATAATATATATTGGCGATCGGTGTCTTTCGTGTTTTTGTTCAAGATGTACGACAAATCACAATATCAGATAATGAGTAGTCTTTTTGAAGCGTCGACAGACTTTTGAACCTTTTGTTCGAGTCTGCCGCTAGCTTCTTCTCGTGCCTTCATTGTGAAGGCTACAGGAAGACCACCGCATGTAATGTAGTTGGAGCCTCTACCATTCTGGATGATGATGATTATTGGGTACTCACGAAACCCGTAAAGCTTATCCTCGACTGTCCATATCGCGGAAGCAGGTTTAGGGCTATAACAAGTTGGATGAACTATGACGCCATTTGTCTATATCAACCAACAACACATCATATCTCTCTGCGGCCAAACAACAGGGGTCAAGGCAAATGAGCCAACAAGTGCAACACCGTGATGTGGCTGGAAAATTAACATAAGATCTAAAAAAAACGCAGTTGCAGCTACTAATGGAACAAACTATGTATCGGGAACAAGCTTTTAGCGGGTTAACAATGGTGGTGAGATATGTCTTTGGTGTTTTCGTAGGAGATAAAGGACGAATCACAATATCAGGAAATGATTGGTCTTCCTCAAGTGCTCGCAACCTTTCCTGGCCTTTTGTTCGAGGTTGTGGGTAACTTATTTTTACGCGTCACTAGTGGAGGTTGGATGAAGACCACCACATGTAACCGTACCCAAAGCCCCTACCATTGCGGATGATAAGGATCAATGGTTCAAAGTGGCCGTCTGTCCCGGCATATGAAATCTCCGAAGCTTTTAATCTCCGTCCATTTAGTGGAAGAATTTTTTGGGGTTCTATTGACCGGTTACAATGTGTACAGACCCTTGTGCCAATATCGGCCTGAAATATGCCTCTGTAGTTGAATGAAAGCTTGAGGAAGACCATCGGCTCTTTAGGGGTGAAAATGCTAGACTACTCAGCTCGGGATAGAATTGTTGATGCGCCAACCTAGAGCTTTAGGAAGAGCATCATCAGTTTAAGCGTTAAAATGCTGAACTACTCAGCTCTACAAGTAAGCCGAGGGTATGTTAACAAAGTCTCCCGCTGCGTGGACGTCTTGTGACCAGAACAATTATGGATGATTGACCTTATCTATTACGTTCTACTATATATTTATCTTCATCAATTTCATTCAGATTTGATGTATATTTCTCCAACTAAATTTCATAATCATTTTCAATAAACGTAATAATTTTATTGTAGAATATTTGAAATCAAAATCTTCTGTGTAAAAGTATTTCATATTTATTAGGAGCAAGATATTTAAATTTTTATTAGTATTAAATATGTTGTATTACTATTTTATATGTTGTATTAGTAATTAGTTATCCCAATTTAAATAGTCTTGATTTTTTAATTACAGTAACAAATCAAATTCTTATTCAAATCACCAAATAATGATAAAATAAATAAATTTAAAAACCCTAGGAACTCGCTATCTGTAATAAGCAAGTTCCACTCAAATAGAATCCTAAATTTAATCCGTTCGAACGTTAATATCCCACCAATTAAAACAATGTATTGAACTCGCGTTGTACAGATAGCGAGGTCCAACTGTATGGGTAGTGAGGACTCCTATAAATAGTGGTCGGGTCTCCGAATATTCTCACAACTCATCTTCATTCTTTTTCTTCTCAAAATATGTCAACACGAGAACCACTTATAGCTTTGGTATACTACGATGGCCATATAGTCTTTGATGCCGAGGAACTTATCGTATAACAAGTTGATAAAGAAAGTGAAGAAATATGCTCTGCATGGTCGTGGGAAACAGCTGAAACTGTTGAAGTATCGAATACTAACGTCCTTAGAACCATTAACATACTCATTATACGACATTGAAAATGACTTTGATGTGGCGTTTATGGTGGAATCCCACCTGCAAGATTCTTTAGGGGAGGCCCTTGAGGTTGAGTTGTATGCAATGTTTACTGATGTTGATGTTATCGGAGATACAAATAATATGTAAATTACATATATATTTTTTAATTTAAATTATTTTTAATTACAATTACATGCCTCCAATAATACGACTCTAAGCTTAAGGATTACGCGAATGCGACGATTAACTTCCCAGATAAACCCATCAAACATGATTCTCAAGGTCTTTTACCTTTTTACTCATGCACAAAAACAAGCTTCAGAACCATTTTCAGGGCCATTTTTATGCCGTTTACAATGTGTCTTGTGCCAATATCAGTCTGGAATGAAAGATAAGTTCCAATACTAGGCCTCTAACCTTAAATATTACAAAGATTATTCTAATAATAACTCGAAAAAACACCTCCAAGAAGCCTACCAAGCCATTTCAAATTCTTATTCTTGGACAAAAACTAGTGTTGGAACCATTTTAAACACGTTATTTATATAGTATACAATGTCTCGTACGTGTCAATATCAGTCTCAAATGGAAGATAAGTTCTAATACGACGTCTCTAGGCTTAAAATTACCAAAATTAGCGGGCTAATGACACGATAAAATGCCTCGAACATGCCTATACACCCTTGTTTTCAGCCTGGATTTTGAGGAACTCGCTCTTTGCAGAACGCGTGTTCCATTTAATCTTTCTCGCGATATATTCAATTTCTCAAGGACCTCACGTTCTGGGGACTACGAGGTCTTATCTAGTAATTAAAAATTACGGCATACGAAAAGTCGGCCCACGTCGGACGGGCCTCGCTATTTGGGTAACGCAAGGTCATACCTCGCTTTTCACAGAAAGCGAGATCACTTTAAGTGGCCGTTTTAGGGTTATTTTTCTAAATAACTTGAGAAGTGGGCCATTTTTCTAATTAACTATTAAAAATGGGTTTTTGATATAATAAGGCCCATTTATGTAGTTTACCCTAAGAAAAACGTCGGAGTTCAATTATTAAAGCCCTCTTTGGCGTTTTGCTTAGGTCGACAGTCGACAATTCCCAGGCCCCAGCATCTAATTATTATCTTCATTTTTGTTCTTCAATCTGAAAATCTCAGAAATATCAAAGAGATGGCCTTCTTCCTTCGACAAAGTAGCCTTGCGAGCCACTTCCGATCTTCTTATCAGGTATAAAAGTATATATTTTTTATGCGTGCATATGTTTGGCCTTCGCTTGATTTGTTCTCTATGAAATTTGTTCACTGATTAAAATCAGAATACATTGGGCTCCATGGCCGTTCCGAGTCGAGCATTTCATGTTGAGCTTGGGGATCGTGAGAAAGCTGTGAGTTCCCCCTTTTTGTCTTCGTTCTCCGTTCAACTCTCTTGATTAAAAAAAAAACTACGTTTTTCGTTTCTTTTGCGTTTTTGCTCTTTTGATTTGCTTTAATAGTTTTCATATCTAGCATCTGGTTCAGCTCCAAGTGCTATAAGGTACGGTTTTGGGTTTTATAGTGCGACTTCATCCTTTTGAGTTTACCCATATTAATTGATGGAATTATAGAGTAGAAGGATCCTCATTTGAAAAGATTCTGAATGTTCGTTTTCGTTAGTTCTTTTTTATCATGGGTTTCAACTTTCTAAGCTTTTATGTTCAGACATTAGATAGGGAAATTGGTATTTGATTACTCATAATCTAATGGTTCTAATCCTTCAATCAGTTTCCCTTTTTAATGGCTTGGATGAGAGGCTTAGAAATGATTAAGATTAGTCTTCACACACACACACACACACATATATTCTTAAAAGTGATGCCCTTGTGCCATGCTTGATCCTGTGTTGATATCAAATGCACCCTGTAGCTCTTGGCAGAGGACCCTTCGTTACGACGATTTCAATCTTATAAGAAGAGTGTGTGGCAACTGAAGAGAATCGGGGATGTTCTGACAATTGTTGTTGTAGCAGGTGAGGCTACTTTTGCTATAAGTTGAAATGAATTGGCTCATGAATACAACTCCACGAGAAGTTGGATTTGATTCTCTAGGATCCTATTTAGATATGCTCTAAATATGTGTTGAATGCGTATTCTAGTTTGAATTGATTTTTGTTAATTTGGACATTAGACGCACTTGTAACCGGAAATGTTATTTCTTTTGCATTTTTAGTTGTCACTTTCCCCTTCTTTGTAGGAGGGGGAAAGGCTTGAAATGAAACAAGAATTGTGCAAGATTGTTTAAAAAACTTAATTTTTAAGGTTTGCAACCCATTTGGCATTGCATCCTCACCTCAGCATTGTGGAAACATTTAGTGAGTACTGTCTTAATTATTGTGGAAACATTTTTACTTTGACGGGACACCAAATAATAACATTTATATAAAATTACTAAAATTCATTGTTTTGGATTTCAAACACGAAAGACTTTTTATAAACAAACTCTCTTGTTAAGTTGAGGGCAATCTCCACCCATATGAAATGGCTTGATTGTAGAATTAATTTGGTTAATGACTGCCCTCTTCTTCCTCCCTTCACCCCTTCGTCAATGGGATTATGAAATTATGAACCGAGTCACCAACAAAGAAATCGTGTTGAATCAATCTTAATTGATTAGATAGTGTTTTATTTCTAGAGTTTGATGTATCACACCTTGCATAAGACCAGAAAGAAATATAGTGTTGCTGCTTAAAACAGTCCATGACTAAACTTCTTGTATGATGGTATTATGTTTGTTTATTTCAGGGTGTTGCTATGAAATTTATGTGAAGGCAGTACTGAGAGAAGAAGCTCGGAACAAGGCAAAGGCTGCTGATGGAAATAAATGAGACTGTGCGTGCTTTTGCTTTTGTGCCCAAACGAGAAGGTGTCTTAGCATTTCATCTTGTTTTGGCAGCAATATTTTAGCTTTTAATGATTTTGGCTAATGATAAATAAGTAAAATGGACATGTGTTGTGACATTGTTGAAGACACCAATCAGCTATTTTCTCAGGTTCTCATCTGTTGAATAAAAATGTTTTTAATGATGATTCGAATAATTTTGGAAAATTGCCCTGGGTTTGGAGTATGCAGAATGAATGACATGCCCAAAACCTTGCTGCTGGGCGATATTTGTTCTGCTGGTTATCATCAACATGATGTCAAACCGACAGATCTGATTGCATTCTAGCAAGTGATTTATTGATACAATACCGGATCTTGGTGTTAGACAAGAGTTAGGTTTTTGTGAAATTTATGTGGGTAAATTTCAGGAGCAGGAGTGCAGGTTTCACAGCAGTAACCAAAGCACGTAGGCTAGATTGCAGCAGGGAAGATTTTGTTAATTGAAATTGTTTTGGTTATTGAGAGGTTGGCTAGTTGCTATCACTTAATAAAAAAGGGCTTCTAGAGCTGATTCTAAGTCAGGCTTGAAATATTGCCAGACAGGGAAAGGAACGCTTTGTCAAATTAATAGTTAAACTTTATTTCAAAGGTTTCAGAGCCGCATGAGAACAAAGGAAATAGAAGTTTTTATGTACGGAGATGCTGTCAACAATCAATATAGAATGAATCTGATCATATGATATATATATATATATATCCACTGTATATCTCATAATTTATATAATTGAAAGACTCGTCTACTAGTAAAAGAAATACAGATAAATCTATGGAAGTAAAAGAAAATTCTAAGTTAGTATTACTATTATTATAAAGAATTTATACTAGGTATGAGTTAGTCGAACATGCATCATGCATGGTCCATTATCTGTCAGTGTCACCTACATGATATAATGACAATTATTTAGAAGATGGAATAACATTACATTATGACCCACGAGACCATTTATCCTTGAAAAACTGACCCACGGGACCAAACACTCAAATATTTATTATTACCGTTGTTATTCCATGCAGTGATATTAGAAAAATAATACTCCAAAATATATATGGTTTTATTTTAAAAATTAAAATTTAAATTTCAAATCCTAACTCATAATAAAAATTAAAATTTAATCCATAAATTATAAAACTTAAATTAAATCATTAAATCCTAAATTAAACTCGTTGTAAAAAAACAAAAATATTTTATCTTTCTATTATTTTTTTTCTTAAATGTACCAAAAGATAAAGATTGTTTATTTAATAGAAAAATATTTACCTTCCATTTTTATTAAATATTTTTTTTGTTTGAGCCAAAGGTATCCCACTGTAATTCTCTCATCGCGGGTATTATCACTAAGAGGTAAACAGTTGGCTATAAAATGTACTTCATTTTCACTGATAGGAATTGAACTCCTGACCTCATGGTTAAGGGATGAAGTGAACAACTACCACATCAAATCTCATAGTTCTTTTATCCGACATTTTTAACTACATACTACCATTTTTAATTATTTTTCAAAATGACCCCAAAAATGTATTTACGAAAATAGCATTCTTTTTTAAACGCAAGGTAAAGTTGCGTTTTTCAGCAAGTGCAATTGATAAGGTGTGCCTTTACTTACATGACAGGAAATTGATCGTAGTTTTTAAATATTGCACTGTTAAGAAACAAAACGAGAACAAGAAAAATATACTATGTTAGAAAAAGAGGCAAACAATGTTTTCAATTTGTCATGTTTCAAAAATAACCATTTTACAAAAGTTTGTGTCTGATTGATGCAATTTTTTTTTCACTTATTTATTTTTTTAGATTTATCTGATGACAAAGGAGCAAAGATGTTTTGTAGTTATTTTCGTCTAGAAAACATCATTTTGACCTTTAATTTTAATTTTTAAATTTTAATCATTAGTTTCAAATCTTTAACTTCATTGTCTTTTAACTGTCAAACTTAAAAAATGATTTTTTGTATATAAATATATAATAATTTTATAAAGATTTGATATGTGTAATTCCACTGCAAAATTCCTAAATTTTTTATTTTAATTCATGTTGTAATGACCCGATTTTTTGGGTTAATGAAGAGGGTTGTGGACCTGGGTTATGGGCCATTATTTGTTGGGAGCCCAAGTTATGGGTATTTAAGTGTAGGCCCATTAGTTGGAAGATGAGTGTTATTTGAATTTTAAATAGGTGGTGTGTGAGAGAAAAAGGAGAAGAGATATTATGAGGAAGAAAAAGAAAAAGTAAATAGTGGGAGAGAGAAGATAAAATGAGAGAAAAGTTGAGGGAGGAGATTTCAAACTCCGATCTACGGAAATTCGATCGTCCGTTGTCTGACACCTTCACCGCCATTGTGTTCATCTCGTCGAGACAAGTCCGCCGGTACCAACGACACCACCATCGGAGACATCCTCATAGGGGGTGGGAGAAAATAAGCTTCGATCGAACCAAAACAGAGTAGTTCTGATGGCCAAACCTGAAATTCGAGGGCACCAGCGTGTTCATCGACGTTGGGATATCAGATTTGGAGCTCGTCGTCGCCGTTCGACTGCCAGAGAGTGCCCCACGCGCTGCCGCTGCTTGTGGGCATGCTTTAGTGTGCTGGAGATCCATCCAGCCGAGCTGAGCCGGCCTATTGAGCCGACCCAAGCCGGTTGGACCGAGTCGGTCTGCCAAGACAAGCCGCCAAACCGAGTCTTTGACTTTTTTGGGGACCATACTTGGGAGTTTCTCGACATTCTGAGTCTGATGGCGCAGTCTGTTTTACCAAATTCAAACCCGGTAAGCTGTTTTTACGTTTTTGACTATGTGTTTGAATAAGGGATGCATGAAATTATCGTAGTTTATTTGTTGGTATACAAGGATTATTCGAGATCGGATATCGGATCAAGTGGAATATTTGAGAAGCTCATATGAGGATTTTAGCGTTACCGGCTTAAGGTTAGTACACCTCGAACTCCTATTGCTTTATGAGCATCATAAATGTGATTGCTTTGCGTGCTAGTGTCTGCAAAATAGGTTGTTGATAAATATGCATGTTTGTGTACCGATAGTATGAGGTTTGATATCGATGAGATGCATGTTGATGTTATGAATGTGATGAGACTTGTGAAGGCTTTAGAGACCGTTTAGGGTCGTTTGAGATGTTCGTATGATTATTTGATGATTGTTTGACTTATTGAAATATTTGTGATGACTTGTTTGTTTATTCGAATAGATCGATGGAATTTGATGGAAATAATATTAAATATACTGATTATTGGAAATATTCGAATAAATGATCATGAAGTCAGTAATTAATATAAATTAATAGAAAACGTTAGTAAATAAACCCTAATGACTTTCATAAGCTTTAGGGATCAAATAACGTGTTGTAAATTGTTATTCAAGGAAATGGTACGAAACCATATATAGGGTATCGGTATGAGCTTCGGTTGTACTGGTACGTGATTAAGGGTCGTATCGATACACCTGTATCGGTGCTAGTGGAAATTGAGGATTTCCAGTAAGCTATATTAATATCGGTACATGTATGAGTACAGGTACTTGGGGTACCGCATCGATACTCGTGTTCGAGTACTGATACCCATTGAATGGAATAATCTATAATGCTAATAAAAATATAGAAATTGACGTGGGATATTAATAAGATAATATAGATTAATAGAGATGATTAATGAGGATATTAATGTACACTTCGATAATGAGTAATAACTTGGTAAATGTTGGGTGACTTGTTTGTAATAGCAACTATAAGGATTCTTGGTAGATCGTGTGTCATTACGTGCCAAGTATGGGCACTTGTGTGGTTGAATCACCGTTGGTTGTTGGGATCTAGATACCCAGAGAAAGAGTGTTGCAACACCATGATTAGAGATATCGGATGTACGTTCTCGGCGTTGTGTGACACCGGGCCTCATCCAATGATACTAGTGGAGAGATGTCGAGTATGGGTATGCATTCCCGAGGCTGTGTGACACCAGGCCTCCACCAGAGAGAGTGTATGTTCCTGAGGCTGTATGACACCGGGCCTCACTCAAAATGTACGTTCTCGAGGCTGTGTGACATTGGGTCTCACTCCAGGTTTGTGGTATGACTATGTGTGTTGTTGCTCGGTTGATCTAGTGAGATCTCGAGTATGGTTGGGCCTTGTGTGACATGTGTGATGTGTTGCTTTGATGAGAGCACGTGTCATGTGTTTATTTGTCTCTCATTATTGTTCGTACTAGCTTGCATGCTTATGTTTATGATTAGCATGAAGTGTAACATAGCAGATGTGTACCACTGAGCTTTGTAAGCTCAACGCTCGGAATCGTTGTTTTCGTGTGCAGGTTGACCGTTGGATTGCGGGATCGATGAGCACTATCGGTAAGGGATTCTAGCATGTGGTGATCTTCAGAGTACAATACTTGTGTTTAGTGGGCTATGTATTCATAGGACCTTACGTGGTCGAGTCTGTAATTCTTACTTTTGAAATTGTATTTATCAAGTCAAACTTTAAATATTTTAATTTAAAGTGGAGCTCCTTTGTAACGATTTAAATTGTTTGTATATGTTTTCAACTATCGGATCTAAATGTTTTGAAAATAACTTATTGGGCTAAACCCAGATTGAAAAATTTTATGATTTTGGTTTTGGCTTAAGGCCAAAATTGTGACATCCAGATCAAGGTATTACACATATAATTTTAATTCCCTTTCATTTTTGCTCTGCTTGTGCTAACACGTATTGTGTGCTTTTTTCAATATATTTCACATTTTAACCTTTTTTATTTTAACTATGTTTTTACAAACTCTGACAATTATAACAAAGGTACATCCCACAGTACATGCATTTAAAAGACATAATTGTCCTAATTTACCTTTTATCTTATGTGTCAAATTAATAATGTTATTTTTATAAATAATATATTTTTGGTTTAACAAAGAGTATTTGACTTATTGGTCGATTAATTTGGACCAAATTTTTATAGAGGCCTGATATGGAGTCGACCCTCCTAACCTAATTTTCTCCATTTATACTATCAAAATTCGAACCTTTAACATTTCTTGAAGAACATAATGCCACATTCCATTAAACCATGGTTATTGTTGTTTTGTTTTATCATTTATTAAAACCAAAAGTACAAACATAAAGTAAGCAGCAGGAAAACCAAAACATCAGAAATAGAGATACAACAAAACTAAATGACCTGGAGCAACAAAGAGAGAACACAGCACCAAGTACAAGAACACGATCAACTAAACTAGGATCGACCACAACAGCAATATAGCAATGCTATACAGAGCAAATATGTGGAAGAAAATCATCAAGGCAACGAAGTTGCATCAATTAGAAATACTCCGGGAAACAAGGATAGACAGGAAGATTAGTCCGAATGATGAAACCACAATCTATTCAGTTGCACAGCCTCTTAAACGAGTAGTTTCAGTGTGAAGCACTCAAAGTTGTTCTTGGGCATGGGCGAGAGGGGCGCTCGCCCAGGGCCCAATATTTTTTATAATATTGGTATTATAGTTTAATTTTTTAATATTTATTATTAGGAGTTTACTCTCAAATTTAAATTTTTCGATATTTGTTATTACGGTCCAATTTTTTCAATAATTGTTATTAGGGGACAAATTTTTTAATACTTGTTATTATTGGTTCAATTTTTTCCTAATATTTGTTATTAGGGGTCTACTCTAAAAATCTATTTTTTTCTAATATTTGTTATTAGGGGTCCAATTTTTTAACAATTGTTATTACGGGCTTAATTTTTGTCGATACTTGTTATTATGACGTACTCTTAAAATTCAAAATTTTCAAATATTTGTTACGGTAAATTACATAGATAACCACTTAACTATGGGGTTGGTAGCAATTTGACCACCTAATTGAATAATTAATTTATTTTATTAAATTAAAATTAAGATCAAATTGATAGATTGTGTAAATAATGGGACCAAATGTGTAATTATATCAGTTTTATTTAACAGCCTCTCCGTTATGTTTTAACGGTTATTGGCTTGATTAGAGCCAGTTAAATAGTTACACGGTATTATTGTAAAATTGAAAGTATAGTGGTCAAATTGACACCAACTCAATAGTTAAGTGGTCAACTGTGTAGTTTATCTTATTTTTTACTAGGATTCAATTTTTCCCAATACTTACATTAGAGGTCTATTTTTTCAATAATTGTTGTTAAGGCTCTAATTTTTTCAATACTTGTTATTAGGAGTTCGATTTTTTCTTAATATTTGTTATTAGAGTTCAATTTTTTTCCTCAATACTTGTTATTAGAGATTTAAAAAAATATATTTATTATTAGAGGCCTATTTTTTAATACTTAATATTAGAGACCCACTTTTAAAATTCATTTTTAATACTTATTATTGGGAGCCTAATTTTTAAGTTCGCCCTAGGGCTACTAAAATCTTAGGAACGGCTCTGGAGGCACCCTTAGGGTGCGGCTAAAATGATATGACCCTACACAAATTCTTACTCACTTGGTAAGAATTTTTGTAACTACACAAATTCTTATCCAGATGGTGAGAATTTAGGTTATAATATAAGAATTTGTGTAGTTACACAAATTATTACCTAAACAAAATCTACACAAATACTTACCAAGTTGATAAGAATTTATATAATTACACAAATTCTTACCTAGTCGGTAAGAATTTCGATTCTACCTAAATTATTACCGAACCCTACATAGATTATTACCAAAATGATAAAGCACCCTAATGTCACGAACTTAACTTCTCCAAACTTATCCGCACGGCGTTAGCACTCTCGGCTTAATGCTAACAAGCCTTTCTTCTCACACAACGCGATGGCTAGATAAGAAAGCTAGAGAAGGCAATAACTTACAAGAGAAAGGAACTTGTATTAGCTTGAGAAAGAAAGCTTACAAGAGTTTTTGAAGGATGCTTTACAAGGCTTGAAGGCTTCAACTCTTGAGTTTCTTGAGAATGGTTTACAAATGAGGGTGGATGGTCCTATTGATAGGCCTCCCCCTCCCTAAGGGAAAATTCTAGAGCATCCTAGTATATGTACATGTCTAGAGAATTCTAGATATCTCTACATGTATCTAGTTATGTCCCTAGCTATCCAAAAGCTTCTAGGAAGTTTCGGAGACTTTCGGACTTGTCCCGATCCTTCCACGGTCTTCCCGAGCCTTCTAGGGTCTTCTGGATTCGTCTAGACTTGTGTAGGACCTCTTGGAACCTCTTAGAACGTTGTGGGAACCTTTCAAGAGGATTGTAGGCCTCTTTAGTCCATTCTAGAACCTTCTTTGGTGCTTGCTTTGCTTTAAAACGCCCCAGGATGGTGGAATTGCCTTGGTTCCCCTTGGTAAACATTGGCGGGGCGTGACACTAAGGTGTCTTACCCTAGCATCTCCCCTCTTCAACTCGTAGAGGAACTTCTTCAAACCAAAATATGACTTGAGGGTACAAGTTACCCACACGAGCAACACTATTCCTCTTCCGATTAACATGCAAGAAAAATAAGAAGTTGGGGTGAGTCCGGGGTGCAACATGCTATGGTGCGGCTAAAAAACAAGTATCGAAACATGCAAAAATAAGTATTGAAATTTATATTTTTGATAATATTTTCAGTTTTTTTTACTTTTTCTACAAGTATGGATACTTAGTTTTTTGATAAATTTTCAGTTCAAAACAAAAATATTGAAACTTACAAAATAAATATCGAAGCTTGTTCTTAAACCGAAAATGTTAGACTTCTTGTTAACACTTTTTGTTGGGTTTTTTAGTTTTTTTTTTGCAAGTATTGATACTCTTTTGATAAATTTTCAGTTTGGGACAAAAGTATCGATACTTACAAAATAAGTACCGATACTTGTTCTTGAACTGAAAATGTTAGACTTTTTGATAACATTTTCGGTTGTTTTTTTAGTATTTTATGCAAGTATCGATACTTATTTTTTAATAATTTTTTAGTTTGGGAAAAAAGTATCAATACTTACAAAATAAGTACCGATACTTTGTTCTTGAACTGTAAATTTATCAAAAAAACTACATATCAATACTTGCAAAAAAAAAAAACTCAAAACCAACAAAAAATGTTATCAAGAAATATAACATTTTCAGTTCAAGAACAAAGTATCGATACTTATTTTGTAAGTATCGGTACTTTTGTCTCAAACTGAAAATTTATCAAAATATCGATACTTGCAAGAAAAAACTCAAAAAACCAACCGAAAATGTTATCAAGTAATATAATATTTTCAGTTCAAGAATAAGTTTCCATACTTATTTTGTAAATTTCGATACTTTTTTTTAAAACTTGTCGTCTTTTAGCCACACCATAAACACGCCGCACGTTAGACTCCCCTAAGAGGTTGTTGGTTTTTATATATAATATTTTAGTTGTTATTTAACAAATAATTCAAATTTAGTATTATTTATATAAAAATGTCTATATATTACCAAGTCCAAAGAACCTGTTTTTTCCCCCTTTAATGGATCTTTAGTGGAACACGCCCTTTGAGAGTGAGATTTCCAACGATGGAATCGAATTAGGCAATTCTTTTGATTATACTCTTTTTAATAATTAATTAGAAAAATAGCCCCAAATTTAGTTATTTAGAAAAATAATCTTCTATCAGTTTACGTAGTCTAAATTCGAGTCCTACTAAAAGCGATTTTTAAAGTTCTGTGGAAAAAAATGCGGTAAATTAATTTGTTTCTTTCTTACCAACTTACTCAACATGAAACTCGCGTTTTGTTAAAAATGACTTTTAAACTCGCGTCTTACCAAAAGCGACTTTTAAACTCGCGTCTTATTAAAAAGCGAGTTTTATATAAAAATGCGGTAAATTAATTTGTTTCTTTCTTACCAACTTACTCAACACGAAATTCGAGTTTTGTTAAAAGTAAGTTTTAAACTCGCGTCCTATAAAAGACGACTTCGCCTTGCGTAGACCGAAGGATGTTATTTTTAAAATAATTAAGTTTGAAGGATATTTTTCTAATTAATTATTTTAAAAATACAGTTAAACGTTTATTGGATAAAAACACGTTTAGTTAGTTGTGATTCTCAAAAGTGCCTTCTGAGTGGATTAGTTTTTATCGTATGCGATATACGTAGTTAGAATTTAATTTTTTTTACAAATTTTAATTCTAATTTTAGTTATACTTGAGAAAAAAAGAAAAGGATTTTAGGGGAAAGAATGGGGTGTTTTTGGTGGTTAGAGATGGGCAAAACTCAACTTGACTCAAAAAAATCAAATTATTCGTTTCGACTCGATGCGGAAAAAATCGACTCATTTTGACTCGACTCATAATTTCATAAACTCGACTCGAGAAAATTTCAAAAAAAGTTTGAGTTATGAAATGAAAATTTGAATAACTCGAAATTTTTAGTAATAGTTGATCAATTTTCATATTCGAGTCCAGTTTGTCAATTTTGCATGATATATTATGTATATCACATGTGAAAATATGAAAAAAATATATATATGTATATTATATGTGCATATAGAAAGCCGTTAAAATTAGAATCAATATGTGCACCGCCCAATCCTAAATATATGCATATAGAAATAGATATGTGCACCGCTAAGTATATGCATATAAAAATATATATGAATAAATATATATGTACAATTAAATTTGTATAGAAACTCGAAAGCTCAACTCAACTCGAATTTCATAAACTCGACTCGAGTCGAAAAAATTTAAAATAAAGTTTGAATCGTAAAATAGGACTTTCAAACTCGAATAACTCGAAATTTTTTTACTCGACTCAACTCGATCGAACGTCCAACTCTACTAGTGGTATGAACCCATGACCTAAGAAAACATAAGAAAACAAAAATGAATAATTTGACCAACTGGCCCAATGTACTTGCTCTACGTATATTTTAAATTTAAAGTGATTAATAAGGTAGAAATTCACACGTAGAAATTCACTGTGTTCCAGTAAATTCGTTTTAAAAATTTTAAGATTTTTTACAATTTTTTTAAATAATCTAAAGGTGATTAATAAAGTAGTATATGTTCATACATATTTTTAATTATTTGACAATGAACATACATCTTGTAGACGAATTTTTATACTTTAATATTAATCGGTCACTTCTAACAATTAAATTATTAAATTTCATTAGAATTTGGACCATAGATCTTTAAATTGTGGGTTAAATTGGTTGAATTATTTTAAATTAAGATTAAATTAATTTAATAAGTAAATAGTGATGACTAAATTAATAACATGTATACATAAAAAGATAAAATATATAATTATACAACATGAAAAAAATAAAAGTGTGTAACGTTAGTGGTGTATATCGGTTTGCGTCGTCCGTTCTAAAATTTTTCATTGGAATATTACACAACGATCGGACTGGAGTAAGTATTAGTTAAGTGTCATTATTCCTTTATTCATTTTATTAGGTTCAATTATTAAAAATTAAATATATAATAGCATCAGCTAAATTTGTTTCCAAATATTATGTTTAAATAATATATAACTTGTGCTAATATAGATCATGTTTAGTAAACAGTTTTTTGAGTCAAAATTAGAGGTTTTAAGCATTTTTAGAAGTTTGACCAGTCAAATTTTCTAATTTTGATGTTTGGTAAATAGCGGATTGTAATAGCGGATTGAGTGAAGCCTCTCATTTTGAAAAAAGTTTCTTTCAGGAACTTTTTGAGTTAGAAGTTTGAATAAAATACCTGTAAAGACTATTTTATCTTTGATAATTATAAACTTTTTCTAAATAATAAAAATTTGAATAAGTAATAATTAAAAAAATAATTTCTTAAACAAGAAATTAATTTTTTTTCCGCAAGTAAGTATAATTTTATTAAAAATAAAAAATTAATATATAGATTATTATATACATTTAAATTTAATAATTATTAAAACTATATTAAAAAAGAATTTTACAAATAAAAAAATAATGTATACATCCTTCATATAAATGATATTAAAAAATTATTTTTCATAATCTAATTAATATTAAGAGATACAAAATATTAATAATTAATAAATTGTTCAAACATGTATTGAATATAATTATGTCCTTATATGTTATTTTGTTTGTTTAAATAATCAAACAACTATCAGCTATAAGTTAATTTTACCAGACACTTTTATACAATCCGCTAGTCAAATTAGCTAATATAATCCGCTATCAGCTATTCGCCAATTGCCTAACAGAACCATATATTTTTTAGTGTCGTAATTATATATTTGAAATTCAGTTTTAATGTGAATTATGATAAATTTTATGCTAAAATAGTAAAATAAATTTGTATAAGTTGTGGTGATATATTTGATTAAATATATAATTTGTGGTAATATATGTGATAAAATATAGTTAATTCTACATTTTTATTGCAATGTATCGAAGAAGGAAACAAGAGATAATTAAGGGGAAATGGTTTTAAAGAGGTCACAATACAAAAAATACATGAAGCTTTATTCGGTGACCAAAGCGACATCATTTCAAACATCAAGAAGAAAAAAATCTAATGACGAAAAGGATCACATTGTTGTCGTTGTTACTACTCCTGTAATGGATCATCGTAATTAGAGTCGATCTCAAAATACAAGTCGTCGCGTGAGTCCCATGACTACTACCACGACGCTGATCATGTCGAGCACGTGTGGTGTTATCAAGAGATTCCTTCCCAACGATGATCAATAATTCTTTTTAATTTTAAGGTTTAGGATTTAGGGTTTTAAATTAAGGTTTAGTGTAAGGGTGCTTATAATTTAGAGTTTATGGTTAAGAATTTAAGATTTAAATTTTAAGGTGCCAAGATTTCTAGGATTTGAGATTTAAATTTTAAATTTTAAAATTTATAAAAAGAAGGGAAGTGAGGTTGCGGGAATGCTTCCAGGATTATGAAGCACGAGTAAAATCTTTTTTTCCCTCATATTTTTTTCGATTTTTTTACTCACGTGATTTTTTATGAATTTTTATTTTTACATTTGTTAGAATTTAAAATTCATTTTATATTTTGAGGTTCTTGAAAAAATAAAGTGTCATTTATTCAAAAAAATTATATTTATTGTACATTTTCATGCTTATCCGCCAAAATTGGTTGGATATTGTATTCAAAAAAAATATTTTAAAATCTATAGCAACCCCAAATTATTTTCGAATATATAGCACTTTCTACAGTGTTTGTTAAGGTTGGATAGCTTTCAATCCGACCTCAACAAAAATTTAAAAAAATATAAAATCCAGTTGCTTTCAATCCGACCTCATAACAAAAAAAATAAAAAAAGATGATAGCATCCTGCTTTCAATCCGACCTTAACAAAAAAAATAAAAGGTTGCATGCTTGTAGTCCGACCTCATGGTTGGGCGTGGCAGGTGCGACAGCTTGCAGGGCAGTGTTAAAACAAAAATCGTGACTGATTGTAGTGCTTTTTCATGCATGGGTGAATGGCTCACTGATCAAAAAATGGGCTGGCAACCGGTCATGACAAAACTTAAAGTCAAGCTTGTATGTATTTTCACATTCATGGCAGACTCGGGTAAGACTGAAAAAATTGAAAGGGGTAATATTTTTGTGGAATAGGTTTTAGAATAAGGTGATTAGGGTAATGAAAAATATTATAAAAATATTTTAAATTGTGTAGGGGTATTGAATTTTGAATGTTTATTAAATAGACTGTAGGGATAAATAACGAAAAAAAATTGTATTGTTTTGTGCTTTATTTTTTATGTTAAATAACTAAGGTGAAAGGTAAAATGTGGAAGAAAGTCTGAAAAAATTTAGGTGAATAAGGAGGAGAAGAAGAAAAAAGAGGAGGAAGAAATTTTGAAGAAATTTATAGTAAGTTGATTTTTACATTTTCTTTTGAATATGTAGATTGTTTGTTTATTTGTATTTTAGAATGTTGTTTAGGAGAAAAATTCGTAGCGATATAATATAACATTATGATAGTTTTGATTTCTATATTTTGATTCGAAAATGTAATTGTTTTTGAACGCGCAAAGACAATGAGCAACGCTTTTATGACCGTTATCCATTATGATGGAGAAATTGTGAAAACTAATATCGGTGTCGTATTTGAATCGAAAAACACTACAAAGATAATGTTTTCAAAGAACATTTCCCTTCGAGAGATGAAGCATGGCATAGAAAAAAAAATATGAGCTGAGATTGTTAGTTTGCGGTATCGGTGGAAGACATGTGATGATCAAGTCAGATATTCTGCAATAGCTCTTAAAGATGATAGTGATGTTGGAATCATGATTGTAGAGCATGATTTAACATGTATTCAAAGTGTTGCGTTACATGCTGAGTTGCATGGGAGATATGATGTTCCGGGCTCATCCAGAAATGTATATGAAAGTTCTTCTCAAATGGGTTTCGGTAGTGCGGTTGATGACCAGTCTTATAGGTTTGGAGACAGCTTTGTTGCGATGTTGGAAAGTGGGACATCGAGTGCATTTCATCCATATGCTTGGCCTTCGACGATCCCAATTGTTGAGCCAACGGTTGATCCGAGTGTTGGTATTGACGTTGAAAATCTCTAAGGTCGATAGGGAGAAATGCTTGATGATTCTAGTGAAGATGAAGAAACCACAGATCCCGATTTGAGTGTTGATGACCTTGGTGATGAGCCTGTTTTTGGTGGTGGTGAGTTTGTTTTGGGCGGGGATGACATTACATGGTATGAACCTCCTGCTCACATGAGCTTAATAGATTACGATATGATGAGGGCACTTGAATACCTAGTCATGCCACAAATATGTTCAGGTTTCTCTAATGAATTATCGGTTGGGTTGCAATTTGCAGACAAGGAAGAAGCTACATTGGCAATTAAAGAGCATTCCATCATAAAATCATGTAAATTTCATTGTTAAAGAATTCAGTCCGAGAACTCTGTTTGTAAAATGTGTTAAATATGGAGAAGATTGTACTTAGAAGATCCGAGTGTCTAAACTTCAGAGGAAAAATTGTTGGGAGATTACAAAGTACAATGGTCGCAACACTTGTTTACGAAATACCATCAATCAAGACCACCTTAAATTAGACTCGAATGTAATAAGCACACACGTGAAGATGTTGGTTGAAGCGAATCCAAGGGTTACTGTTTCAACGATTATGGCATCTATTAATCAACAATTTGAGTATCAAATATAATATGGTAAGGGTTGGTATACAAAAGATAAGGCGTTGAAAAATGTGTACAATAATTACGAGAAGTCGTACAATTAGCTACCGGCTTTATTGAACGTAATGGTATTATTCGTTTTGGGGACCATAATCAGGTATAAAACATTGGATACATACAACCGAGAATGTGAACTTCTTCAAGGGAAGAAAATATTTGACAAATTATTTTGGGTGTTCAAGCCATGCATTGACGGCTTTCCAAATTGCAAATGTATAGTCCAAGTCGATGGCACATGGTTGTACAAAGATACAAACATGTACTGTTGATTGTTGTTACACAATATGGTGATGGAAATATATTTCTGGTTGCCTTCACAATTGTTGATAAAGAGTCAGAGAATTCTTGTAAATTCTTTTTGAGTAATTTACGTAAGCATATCATCCAAGAAGATGGGGTTTGCTTGATTTTTGATTGAGCAACGGGAATTTTAGAAATAATTGATCGACAGAACAACGGATGGACACCTCCACATTGCCTATCCCACATACTGTGTACACCATATTGGCAAGAACGCTATTGAAAGATGGAAAAAGCCTCACCTTCGCAGTGCAATTTTAGGCATGGGTATGTAATTTTTGTTTTCTCAGACTCAATTATTTATGTGTTATGATATTTGTCGATGCTAACAACATATATTACGAAACAAGATATGAACTACTACGACCAAATTTTAAGAGGAAGTTGGCAAATTTAGTCATGAAGTACGACGAAGATGTTTGGGTGTGGGCAAACAATATAGAGAGGGAAAGATAGACCCAATCGTATGATGAAGGACGACGAAACAGGAAAATGACAACCAACCTTGTGGAGTGCATAAATGGTGTATTAAAAGGAACACGCCATCTCTTAATAGCAAGCTTGGTGAGAGAAACATACTATAGGTTGGCTAAGGTTTAGTCTAATAAAGAGTAAAAAATCTAAGTTATGATAAATAGGGGACAAGTTTGGTCTCCCGATCTTGTGAGAAAAATGGAAAAGAACATGGAACCGGCAAGATCGATGGTTGTTCGCGAGTTGGACCTAAATAGACAGATTTTTGATGTTGTTGATCCGTGCGCAACAACGAAGGAGGGCACCACCAAATATTTCGAGTCAATTTTAGGCAAAGATGGTGTAATTATGGTGAGTTTCAGGCTTGACGATATCCATGTAGGCATGCAACTGTAGTATGTATGTCTAAAGGGGCTGACTCATACAGCTTTGCAGATGAATGCTTTAACCTGCATAGGATAATAAATATTTACAAATGTGAGTTCCCACTAATCGCGAATTCACAATATTGGCCGCCACTGGAGCATTATGAATGGTCACCAAATCCAACATTCCGTAGAGAACAAAAAGGCCGACCTCTATCGACTCGTATCCATAACAGTATGGATCTTCATTATAGAGAGGCAGGAGAACCAAGGAGATGTATGCAATGTAGGAGTACAAGACATTCAAAAAATAAATGTCCAAATCGACTGAATTACATGGTCATGCCTCGATGATTTCATTCACTATTCGTGGTAAAACTAGTTGTATTTCTTTATATTTGTATTTGAATGAACATGTTCTATTTGATTATGAGTAAGTTATTTGATAATGAGTAAGCATAGATGGGTAAGCCTTGTTATGAATATGTTTGATTATGAGTAAGTTATTTGAACAATTTTAGAAATCTACAAATAGGTCATTACCTTTTGAAATTTCATTGTTTAATCCCTATTTGTTATTCATGACATGTATGTCAATAGTTACCTTGATTATGCTATAATCAAATAACTTACTATTGCACCTAAACTTATACTTATTCAAACAAGGCTTATACATATCACATAGGCATCACATATCACATAATTTCTAAAATGAAATTTCAAATAACTAATAATAATATGCATCACATATCGAAAACAATAATATTCAAATTCAAATATTTGTATTACATAGAAGAAGAGTCATATGAAATCATTTTCTATGCAATTTTTGTCCATGTCGGGGTGTGGTCGAATGGTAACGTCGCGGTGGTCATCGATCTTGTTGCGGTTTTTGGGGTGCATCATCATCATCACTATCATCATAATCATCATCCTCTTCAGCATCATCTTCATCATCATCAATCACTGGAGGCATAGGAGGCGGCTTGTAAACACATAGTCACTTCTATGTGGTGAAAACGTGGGGCTGCTAATCAACGTATACGCCATAAAATCTGTGATCCCCTAATAGTCCATTTTCCACCAAAGCTCGGGTATATGGATGACTATGAATGATAAAAATTCGGTACGTATGCTTCAGAATCATTTGCAACCATGCTCCCACCCACAGCTGGATTGTAAATGGGTAGATGCGGATGATAAAATCTATCATCCACTGGATTTACAAATGAGCTCCCGCCCACAACTGGATGGAAAATGGGTGGCTGCATATGATAAAATTTGTCATCCACTGGATTTGCAAACGAGCTCCCGCCCACAAATGGATGGTAAATGGGTGGTTGTGCATGATAAAATTCGTCATCCACTAAATTTGCTACCGAGCTCCCGGCCATTGCTGGATGTTCATACGTGGTTAGAGAAGTATCAACATATATATCCAGTGTACCAGATTCACTGTAGGATTCATCCGCTTGACTCCAGCCTGCTGCACTCTTAGATGATTGACCACGACCATCATATTTTTTTTAGAAATACTAGGCATTGTTCATGTTCTTCTACAGTAGTCAAGTATGGTTTTCCATTATTGCGATAGAAGAACATGCACTCTGAATTATCCGACTCCAAATCATCGGCTTGAATTGGAAAGCAAGGTGGCAACAGTTCACGTCTGTTGCTCCACATATCAACATACTTGACATGCTTTATTTCCCATGCATGATGCCCTTGCCGCGAAAGTCCACAGGGTGTAGGGTGTCATGATTTAGTGAATCTCTCGGAATAGGCTGGTGGAAGCCAAACTGCCTTATGACCCTATATCTGAACTGGTACTCCACAAAAGCAAAGTGGATCATCGATATAACCGCACACCAGAGATAAGAATCTCGCATCAATGTTTTCGGTACATTTACGCGTCCATCGGTGTATAGCCTCTAAATAAACTGCAAAATTATATAAATTTAACTTAAAAATAGATTAATTACATAAAAAATAACATGTAAAAGTAACTTAATTTTGATATCTCATTTTTGTAAGATAAATCAATAGAAGCTCTAAACACTCTCATATTGTTGTGTGCTAACCCTATGAGAGCTTTTTTTCGCATTCCATCTGCATATACATCCAAATAACAGTCGTTTGATTATTTTTCATATAAAATAAAAATATTTTAAAATTCAGTAAACTTAAACTTTCAAATCAAAGTAAAAAATTACCTACTGACAAGAGGAAAATTTCTTGAACTTCGAGTAACCGGTGTAAAAAATGAAAGACATTCTCATGCCCAAGCTTGCAATAGCAACAAACATCCATTAATACCCCTTGCCTTCACACCATTATTATCTAATAGAGCAGCCTTGCACAACTCACGGTACAAGAATGCTAATATTGTTGACCCCCAACTATAATTACCAACTTCTAAAGACAATGACAGATATGGTAGATACCGTGTGTGAACAAGATTGCCAGATTTATCCGGCATCAGTATCCCCCAATGAGTTGTAAAATATAGGCTCGACTTGCACAACTAATATCTTGCGGTGTATTATTGCGTCTGAGCTTGAATTCTCTCTGCAACCAGCTCAATTTAATACGAGATCCTCTCACATCGGTTCCAGTTGGAACCTTGTTGAGGTAATCATAGCAAAGCTTTGCAACTGAATCCTCTGCTTCCTTAACTAATGGACTCCCGTTTACCGAGACTCCGATTAACATCACTAAGTCTTCCAGCGTAATGGTACATTCTCCACACGACATGTGAAACGTATGAGTCTCCGGTCTCCAACACTCAATTAGTGCGGTAATTAAACCGGGAATCAGCTTGTAGCCACGAATAAATGTGGCATGATAGAATCTCGCATCTTGCAACCATTGAATCATATCGGGGTGTGAGTCATTACTCCCCATGCTTAGGTGATGTTTAAAATTTTCCTCGGTTGCCTACATTAAATTAAAAAGATTGTTAATAATAACAAATAAGATAATAAAATATTACTAATCTCAAATTAACTTCTTTAAAAAAAATTCACCATATCATCAACCGCAACACTAGATACGTGTCGATTCTATAATCTCAACATAGGATTTTGATCGGTCATCCTTCTAACAAAGCTACATACATGACAAGTAAGAAAATATTAGTAAAAACAATTACCACTAAATTTAATCGTAACTACTACTTTAAAATTTTATAAAAAAACAACTAAAAATATTTGAACTAAATTTAAAAATAAAATATATAAACTTAAAAACTTACAATATTTTCTCCAAATCTTCTTCTTTCTTCTACTTCTTCACCCAATTTTTTCACAAACTTTCTTCTACGATTCCTTACCTTCAACCCCTATTTAACAACTAAAATTGCAAACCTCAACTACTCATCCAACACCTAATCATTCAATCAATATAAATTAACCCTATTCCTGAAAAAATTAGTATTATCATGCAATGCATGATTCAAAATTTTTTCACGAGTTTTTATTTTTTTTTCAGCATTGCATGAACGGTCATTCACACAGCACTACCATGACCAGCCAAGCCTGCCACGCCTGCAAGCCTAGCATGCAATATTTACTTTTTTTTTATGAAGGCGAAAGGTAAACATGCCAACCTCATGCATTTTTTTATTTTTTTGTTGAGGTCGGATTGAAAGTACCTTGTTTTTATTTTTTTATTTTTTTGGTATGAGGTCGGATTGAAATCATCTTGATTTTATGTTTTTTTTAATTTTTGATGAAGTCGGATTGAAAGCTATCTAACCTCAAAATGCACTGTAGAAAGTGCTATAGATTCAAAAATAATTTGGGGTTTATTATAGATTTTAAAATATTTTTGGATACAACATCTAACCAATTTTGACATGCTTATACCTTGTAATTTTAAAATTTTCCATTGTCTGTCCTCGTTTCCATATTGATCCGTATCCGTATTAGTTCAACGTAGATCTCAAGCGTGCTACTAAAGACGAAAATTAATGTTCTAATAATTAAATTAGAATTAATTGATAACGATAGTGACCGAAACATACTTTTTAAAAGTTAAGTGACCTTAATTAGAAGAAAAAAACCCAAATCAATTTATATTAAAAAAATTAGTTGTCTATGCAATTATTACTTAAACGTCAAATTCAGTCTATGTGAGCTGTAATCGCGTTCACGAGAAGTTTGAATTTAGTAAAAGCTTAACCCCAAATAGGTATTTGTGTCTTTCTTTCTAGGTAGGTGTCTAAACTATTTTTTGAGTTAAATAGGCGTCGAAAGTTTTATTCCGTGACTCATTTAAGGTTCTTCGTTAATTTTCACCGTTAATTGCCACGTGTCACCTCTAGGAAAATCCAAAATTATATTAAAAATAAATATAATTAATTAATTTTCAAAAAATCTCTAAATTTTCTAAATTTTACAAAATAGCCCCCAAATTCCAAAATCCTTAAACCCCCAAAACATAAATCCCGATTTGGGCTCATTCCGCCGCCGATTGCCACGCCATCGCCCACCACATTGGTCACGAACCATCACGACCATTTCCCCCACCATCCCGTCGTCGAAAATCGACCAACACCATGTGAATCGACGAATTGTCGAATGGTTCTTTTGAACAATTTGCGACGAACGGCGGCAGGAGGGGCGACGAATGGTGTGTGGGCTGTTCAGCGAGAGGAGGGCGCTTCATTCCGTCACCGGCAACGCGGCCGCCGTCGGCGGGAGTGGTCGGATTTGGGAGGTTTAGGGATTTGAGGACTATTTTGGGAATATTTGGAAATTTTAGGATATATTTTTATTTTCTTTTATTAATTTTATTTATTTTTAATATAATTTTAAATTTTTCAGGAGGTGACATGTGGCATTAATCGGTGAAAATTAATAGAAAACCTTAAATGGGCCACATAATGAAACGTTAGGCACTTATTTGACCCGAAAATAGTTTGAACACCTAATTAGAAAAAAGACATAGTTTAGACACCTATTTGCCTATTAAACCTTTAGAAAACAAAAGGGGGTAGAGAGGAGAGAGAGATTTTGTTTGGAAACAAAGAAAAAGTCTTCTCATCTTGGTTCTTGGCATCACATCATCGACAGCCGGGAAAGAAACTGAATTTGGTGGTGTAAACAAAATTCAAAAGAAAGATCTGAAAGAAAATGGCAACTTTTGCAGGGACAACCCAAAAGTGTAAAGCTTGTGAAAAAACTGTTTACTTGGTCGATCAACTCACTGCTGACAACAAAGTTTACCACAAAGCTTGCTTCAGGTGCCACCATTGCAAGGGTACCCTTAAGGTCATTCAAGCCCCCTTTTATTCATATCACTTGATTTTAATAACCGTCTTTTTGTTAATCAATTCTCTTCTTAGTTAATACTTGGTTTTTGTATCTGGGGTTGGGTCCTTGATAAGTTAACTAGTATTAGTGTATAACATCTTTTTAATTGCTTACGGGGCCTGAGAGTTTAGTCAATCCTTTGTGTCCTTGTTTGTTGATGACACGTTGCATACAGCTTTCTTAGTGATGAACGTTAACCCAGCTTCTTTCTGGTATCATCCAAACTGCCTGCAAATTTGTAAATTGTAGTTTAAGATCTGATCAGTTTTTTTTATAGCATGGAAGACATGTATCGTGTTGCTTCTACTTTTTTCACTTATATTGCGATGACTCGTTTGAGGAAAAAATTTTCTGCTGAGTTTATAACTTTATATAGGATTTGCACTACTTCAACTCATAAAACACTATGGCCAAACCCCAAAAATCACATGCGTAGTCAACTGTTTTTAGTAGAGTCAGGAAGATTTCCAAGAATTTAAAATTCAAAATTTGAAGGTTTCTTTCTCTGTGTTCTCCTTTAAGTTTGAGAAAAAATCCCAAATCAGCCATTAATCCAAATCTCCCCTAGACCTTGAAATTACAAATGGCTGGAAACTGATCACTGATTTCTTGTTTGTACTAGGTGTAAGGGTTATGATATTGTTACTCGAGGTCTACTGGATTTGATGGACAAACAATTTTTCTTTGAGTGGCTTGCAAACAATGGATACAACTTGAATTCATTCACCATTTTCCAATATTCAACTACGTAATTGTATTTGTGAGAAATATTGGATACTTAAATTGTTGGTAAAAATGTCATAAAAAATTCTTAATTGTTCATACAAGAATCATGTCTTCTTGGATATTTTGCTACTTTTCATTAGTTGAATGCCTTTGTTCTTTTATACTATGAGGTGTTTGCTCATCTTTTCCGACAAATATGCAGCTAAGTAATTATAGCTCCTTTGAGGGCGTCTTGTATTGCAAGCCTCACTTTGATCAATTGTTTAAGATGACTGGCAGCTTGGATAAAAGTTTTGAAGGTGTTGTTAATGAGTTGATTTCCGGATTATTTACTTTCCCGTTATTTCGGCTTCAATTGATTGTTTTCTCCTTGTCAGGAACTTCAAAAACTGTTAGGGCAGACCGATCAGCTGACCAGGTACTTCTGTCTTGTATTTTGCACTGTTCCTTTCCGAGTCACAGAAATCATGTTTAGCTAGCTAAATCAAACTCCCTACCATACTTGATCACTTAGGATAAGTTGACAATTCTGAGTGGAACCCTGCAGGTCAGCAACAGCAAAGTTTCAAGCATGTTTGCAGGAACTCAAGAGAAATGTGTTGCGTGCAAGAAAACTGTTTACCCGATAGAAAAGGTATTTCTGGCAATTTTAATTATTAATTGCATAATTTGTAGTAAAAACAGATCATTTTTTCTCATCAATTTTCGTTGAATTCTCCTTGATGGTCGTTTAAATTGGTCTTGGTTTTTTTTTTTTTTTTTGAATGAAGAGACCGACCACAGAGTCGCCCTAGGTAACAAGGATTTATTTGATTGATATGGAAATAACACCGCCATGCATTATGATAATGATTCGATGGTTCAAGTTTTACTGGTTGCTTCATAATTCGATTTTTCTTCTATCCTTAGGTGGCAGTTGATGGCACTTCCTACCACAAGGCTTGTTTCAGGTGCACCCATGGAGGTTGTGTTATCAGCCCATCAAATTACGTGGCGCATGAACATCGTTTGTACTGTAGGAATCACTACAATCAATTATTTAAACAGAAGGGTAACTTCAGCCAACTTGACAAGCACGAAGAAGCCGAAGGGGTGACCGAGAACACTGTGGCCTAGTCGATTTCAACTTCTGACGCATACAAATAGGGGTGTAAATGAACCGAGCTTGAACAAATAAAACTATGTTCGTGTTCGTTTGTTTATTTTTAAAGATGTTCATGTTCGGTTCGTGTTCGTTTAAATTTTTAATATTGTGTTCGTGTTCGTGTTCATTTATTTATTTTTGAAGGTGTTCGTGTTATTTGTTTAGTTTTCACGAACGTGTTCGTTTGAGTGTCCGTTTAAGTGTTCATGAACATGTTCGTTTAAGAGTTCGCGAACGTGTTCGTTTAAGTGTTCGCGAACGTGTTCATTTATTCGTTCGCGAACATGTTCGTTCAGATGTTCTAAAATGTTAACTAAGTTAACAATAAATAAATAAATAAAATAAAAGTAACAAAATAAAACTTACATTTCGACATGAACTTATATAACATCCTTAGCAACAACAAAAAATAGTATTTAGATACATCCACAAGCATTTTTCATCCTATAAACGAGCTCATAAACGAGCCTATAAACGAACTTATAAACGAGCTTGTTCGTGAACATAAATGAACCGAACACACCTTTATTCATGGTCGTTCGTTTATTAAACGGACATAAAAAATTTGTTTATACTCATTTATTTAGCTTAATAAATAACGTTATACGAACTCAATGTTTGATTTACACCCTACATACAGGTGGTGTTATTGGGTTATTGCTAAAATGTTACTTTATGTAATTTGTCACCGAAGATAAATATTCAGCCGAAGAGTTTGATTTTGTTGATATACTTTTTTGTCGTGTGTGGCGAGCTTTTGAATTGATGCATTAAGTAAAAAGTTGGTGTTCAGTCCTTTTCAAAGAACTCTTTAAGATCATCCGGAACGGGTGTGAAATACTCGTAGTATCAAGCAACGGTATTATTATTAACTAAAAGTATTTTTTTATTTACAAGTTCTGTAAACATTAGATATTACATTAGTTAATGCTTTGCTATAATAATAAGATGTTGGTAATGCTGTTGAAGCCTTATATGATCATGTCCCTTGCCCTAGCTACCATTTCACGCCTAGCCTCGCAAGGTTATCCGGAGTGATCATCAGGTTTACTTGCTTTCTTTCTTTTGGATCAGGGTAAAGGATTGTTAGAAGGCCGAGTCATTTCTTTACCCTAGACCAAGGGAAATGCGAAGAGGTATAGGAGGCCATCCTTACAAGTTAGATTTGGTTGTTGAGCCAAAACCTTCACTCTCTTGGATGACAGGACTTAGAGCTGCTTGCAACCCTCAGCAGCCATGCCTTGGCGCAGGAAGGGTCATTATAGGATTCTCGGTGGACTAACACTTAGAAAGCAAAAATCAAACAAAGCTGATTGAAACTACCGCATTGCATTGCTTACTTCAAATCCACGTCTCCATTGGATTTACATCAGAGAATAGAGATAAATTAATCAAGTGTTCTGAACACCTCTTGCAAAGGCAAACACTATGTTACACCGACTGCAATAGCGTGTAATACAGTTCACAACATGGAATTAATAAGTAACGACGTGGTCCGCAAAGAGCACTTCGAACAAAAATCCTTTGCCCCCTAATCATGCCCCTTTCTATGCCCACACTAAAAAATTAAATTCTAAACCATAAACCTAAATTCCACATCATAAACCCTAAATCTTACACCCTAAAACATACATCTTACCCCTAATTCCCTAAACCCTAACCACAACCCTTAACCTTAAACCCTAAACTCTAAACCCACTTTTTTAAAGTGAGAGCACCAAAAGGGACATAATTTAGAGGGAGACGATTTCTATCCATATCATATCACATCACACTGAAGGGAAATATTTGTTTAGGCTGAAGGGGAGAGAATAAAATTCTTCACTCCTCGGATCACTCTTGAATGACCGGAACTTGTCCCACCAGTGCTTACCCCTGTCCTTCCTAATCACACTGTCCTTGCGATGCAATGTGTTATCGAGGAAATATGCCAAGCAACCCGCAACGAATGCTTCCGACGAGAATGGCACATTTACAATGTCATTGAACTGTTAAGAAAGATGTATAACCCTTGTTAGCGACACCCACTTCACTCTAAAATGATTCTTAACAACATGTTATTTAAGATTAGAAAGTTCAAAAGGTTATACCCATCTTGCGCCTGTGTGAACAGGCCCATAGCCATTAATTGCAGTGTACTCATTGAAGTACTGTGGCACAGATAAGCCCATAAAAACAGAGAAGCCTAATATAAACTTTGTACGGAAGCTGTTGAGGTTGCAGAACTGAAGAAAACTAAGACCCCCAGCACCTGCAGAAACACAAGGAAATAGCTTATAAGTCAAGATCCACGTGTTTCCTTGTGAACAGCTCAAATCAGATACCTACCAACATAGGCAAAGAATAGGCAGTACAATGCAGCAATAATGGGTGCTGGAATTGCAAAGACGGCTCCGAACTTCCCTGCACATTAAGTATAAAACATAAACAACAAATATGAAAGAGAAAATGCTAAATGTTTACTTCGAAAAAGGATATTGTAAATCAGAAAATTTTACCAAGAATGGAGAAGAAAATCATGAACCCTGCTGATATTTGGACAACCCTTCGGCTGCCAACTCGTGTTAAGGCTAAAAGACCGGCATTCTCTCTGTAGAGAGAGATCCATGTCAGTACACAAATTCTGTTTTTAGATTAACTGAACCAGGTAAAAGAAGTTCCAACAATAATGTTCATTTCTTGTCAGAGCCTTACACAGAAACTGAGGGACCATTGGCAGTTCCAAACAACCCTGAGACCAAAATGGCAACTCCCTAATGCAGGCAACGAAAAGTTACGCCACAAAAGATAAAAATTCAAGATCTACATGAAAATGAAGTTCGGCAAATGCAGATGAATTTCTCGAGTGTTATAGGGAAATGCATGGCCCTGGCTCCCATGTGGTCATGGAGTATAAGACAATTTAACTAATAGTATTGATTATACTTCACATTTTACGCATATAAATCAATAACAAATAGTCTTGATTACAACACTGATCATTCTAGGCATATGAATCAACAAACTTCTCAGATTACCTGCCAACCAATACCACGGCTAAGAATAGATGGCGGCATTGGGGTTGCACTTGCATATCTTGACACCGCAATAAAAGCCCCAGTGGACTGTTCATTCCATTGGACAGGTAAAATGTCAGTATATTTTGAATAACACTGCAATTAACCTCCAAAGAGCAAGAAAGAATTTGTTAAGATGCATAACTGAATGAAATAAAATGGCATTGCAGGGGATTTGATAACAAATGATATGAAAGGAAAAAGGCAGCAATAAGGAAACGAAAACAATGAAATGAAATTCCATTCAGTTTTTTGGTTTAGAAACAAAAAAATAATAAGAGAATAACACGTTTCAAAAGTTAATAAAATTCATAAATAAGAGAAGAAAACAAACCTCTACAAGAGCAACAAAAGAAGCCATCATCATAGCAAAGGATTCACCAGCATCAAATGAAGGTGGTCCCCATTGAAAGGGATATGGAACTCTTATCCTGCAAACCCCTAATTCTTGTAAGCAATTATAACTATGCCATTCTTGACAAATATTTTCATATTGTGGTAAAAGAAATCTTAAGGTTGCTATCAAACACAAGTCCAAAGTTCCCTATGTACCAAAACCATTAGCACTTTTAGATAAATTACTAATTAAAATTTCACTACAGACAACTAGAGCTATAATTTAGCATATCTAAAGTTTTATCCAATATCTACCGAGATAGTTAAATCTGTACATGCAGAACTTCCTCATATAAAACATATAGTGATAGACCAGTCTTGCCTAGCCCATAATTTAAAAAATGCATGGCCTTACCCATTCAAATGATAGTGAAACCCTACGATTTAAGAAAATCTCCCAGATTCGTAAAGAGTATCTTATGAGCACCTCATCTCAAAATAAATTCACCATGGAGCAGCATAAACTCACCATGG